>JBBKCR010040041.1:0-11223 GCA_037577295.1 Ladigesia roloffi
TTTTATTATTAAAACTATTGTTTGCTGCTGAAGCGTCTCCCCCTTCTCCTTTCCTGCGGCAATGAGCCGTGACACAAAGCAAGCTTTTCTGATAAACCTGGGTTAGTTTCTCCCTATTACAGACAAATTCAGGCTGAAAAACAGGTTGGAAGTTAAGTGCTTAATCATATTAGACAATTTTCATTGTGAAAATGAGAAATTTCTAAATATCTTGAGATGGTTATCTTTTTTAAGATATTAACTACAGGCTCACTCAAGTGTCATTGCAACAGCTAATCAGCCTGTGTCCTCAGCAGAATATTAATCACTATTACACATTAAGAACATATTCCAATAATTCAGGACACAGGAAGAATGTATCTGTATTCAACCAATGTTTCAATAAAATCACAAAAATAAAGTTAATTCTATACTCACTCCAAAAAGGCAGTCTGCAACTAAGACAGATTCACAGCGAAGCGTTCTGTACTTGACAAATGCTACAATTCTCATCTACTTGAGATATATCTACAATCTGTGTAAAATACCAGCAGCAAATTATTGTTGTCCTTTTCTACACTTAAAATTTATCCATTATCATGTGAGCTAAAACTCAGCGATATTCCACCCTCCCTCTTTTGTACAAGAAGAAAATAAATGTTTCTTTTAAGTCTTTTTGTCTATCTATATGCAATGTGTGTGATGTAATTCCTTGTACTTTGAAAGGGAAACAAAAACATTGACACAATGCACACTTACAGTTTTTTGGGAAAATATATCAAAATTATTGTCTGAACAAAAAATTTTTAAGTGATGATATATCCATAATGCAACAGAATGTATAGTCAAATAAGTTATATTTATTGTCATTTATGCAATATACACAGACCTCAGTGAAACTATATATACTATAATGCACCACACAGGACGAAAAAACAGAAACATCACAAGACTACATGCGTGCAAAATGGACAGAAAAGCAATGCAAAGCAAATAACAAGAGAGAGAGAGCAAGAAAAAAAGGGCAACAATCCAAAATTACAAGACAACCTACAGTGCAGTCGACTAAAGCAACCTCAGTAATAGTTTGAATGAATACAATAAAATAACATATACTGTATTCTCGCAGCAGTGTAATTAAGCAGTGCAAAAATACTAACATTGGTGTAAATAAAATTGCAGCAACAGAATAGAGAGGATGCAATATGTAAGAAATAAATGGCATCTACAAAGGCATTTGGGGTGTATGTTTGTGTTTATAGTTCAACTGTCTGCAAAAGCAAATAGATTACCCTGTCCCCACTCTCCAATTGTCATCCAAAATGGATCAATTCCTAAACCAAGACATGATGCAGGTGCACAGGATCCTCTGCATTACAAATACGAAGGGACTTGGTGCTCTGGAATCTCCATTAAGGACCCATTGATGTTCAGTGGAGAGTGATCATTCCGTACACTCCTGAAATCAGCAAGCATTCCTTTTGTCTTGTGCACATTCAGAGGCTTAGTGTTTGTTCTACACCACTCTGATAGCAGTTGCCCCTCCTCTCTGCCACCTCATCATTCTCATTGATAAGACCAACCACAGTCACGTGAACTTGATGATGTGATTTGAGCTGTGCATTGTTGAACAGTCCGGGGTCAGCAGTGTAAAGACCAGAGGATTGAGCACACAGCACTGGATGTATCACTTCTGGTCCTGAATGACTGATATCTCCCAGTCAGTATGTCCAGGCTCTAGTTGCAGGCACAGAAGTTTCAGCTTTTCTATCAGATGCTGGGAAACTAATGATGAACTAAAAGTCTATAAAATGATTCAATATACTGAGGACGTTGATGTCCAGATACCAAAGTGTGTCCTACGTCCCCAGTCTCCTAGAAGTGACACTGGATCTTCTGAGCATATGTGAGCTTGACTGTTCTTATGCCTGGCACAGCTGACTTGAAAATTGCATGGTGGAAATAAGAAAAACTGTCCACCTGGTTATGAATTTTAGCCAGAGTACTACAATTTCACCAGATGTCATACAAATATACAAACGCATACTCTTCTTTACTCCATACGTAGAAGCTGACAAATCACGTATCTAATTTACTTATCTAACTCCATACAGTTAACTAATCACCTCTCTACTCCACCCAGAATGCACTAATCACTTCAACACTTTACTCCAAATAGAATTAAGCAATCTCATCTTAATTTGCAACAAACTGAGATACTCCACACATAGTTGACTTCTCACATATCTACTCCATAAAACATTTACTAATCACTTACATACTTTACTTCACATAGAGTTCACTGGTCATTTCTCCAGTTTACTCTGCATAAAGTTCACTTTACTTCATACAGGGTTCACTGATAACCTCTCTACTAGAATCCATAAAGGTTTCACTAATAACTTCTCCGGTCTGCTCCATATTTAAAAGTTCAGTAATCAGGCCTCTCCTCACTAATCAGGTCATATAACACATCTCCCCTTAACACCATACAAAGTTCACAAATCGTTACTTTACGCTAAATCCATTTATCAAGTCCATTTATCCTCTACTTTACTTTACACTGAGTTCATTAATCAAAACTCTACTCTACAAAGACTTCATTAATCATATCTTTGCTGCTTAAAAAGACTTTCCCTTTAAATTTTCTTCTTTACTACATACAGAATTCACTTCTCACTTTCCCAATTTACTCCAAACAGAGGGTACCTACCTCATCTACAATTGAATCCATCCAATGTTCACAAATAAGGTTTCCACTGTACTCCAGTGTGATCAGAAGGTCATGGGTCTGAATCCCAGGATTATTAGAGACACCATTCAGATTCCCTTGACTAAGAAATGATCACCACACACTGCTCTCAGAGTGCCCCTCTTTGGTGGCAGCCCCCTGCTTCACTTGGGTTAACAATGGGTTAAATACAGAGAAAGAATTTCACCCTGTTCAGTCTGTGTGCTGTAATGTGTTCATGCATTTTTCTTTATAGAGTTCACTAATCCCATCTCTACCATTCTCTATAAATAGTTAATTAAGTTTCTATTCCATACATAGTCCACACATCTTTTCTTTACTCTGTACAGGGACATTTACCATTTGCTTCTCTGGTTTACTTCTGCATTTTGAATTTCTGTGGTCTATGAGAAAACAGGCACACAACACTTTTGCTTACACCTGGAACAGAAAGCAGCATGAAAACAGACTCCAGGACAGAAATATGACACGGTATGTTTAGACTTTGACCACTGGGTGGCGTTAGAGTTCACACTAGGAACTACTCCAATTAATTACTGGCCACCAAACATGTTTTCTACGCACAGAAATAGGACAGCTTAGTTTTTGTAACAATTACCGTAATATAACACAGAAAATGTAACAAAAAAATACATGAAATTAAAAGAATGTGTCGTAAAAGTAATATTTTGTGTCTAATGTCACAGAAGAACCACTTCGTTTCTCAATGGAACCATATTTGTAATTCATGTTTGAATGTAAAAAATCTTTTTACATTTTAAGTAAACTTTACACAACGTGAGGGTTCTTGACCTGCTAACAGTGCTAACAAAATATTGTATACAGGACCAACAAACTCTTAAGAACCAAAAATGGTTCTTCTTTGGCATCATTCTTTGGAACTATTGCGTTTATTAAGAAGTGCACTGTATTAATATTGCATTCATAGATGAAAGTAACCATTGCCACCGTTGCACACTGGCAGAATTAGTTATAAATACAGTTCATTCAAATAAAAATGAACTAGTTAATTTAAAAAACTTAATTCACATTTCAAAATGAAGTATTCCACATTTGCTTTTTTGTTTATTTTAAATTTTTTTCTCACATTTTTTACAACCTCCTTCAATCTTCTCCTTCTACTACAACTGAACATTCACATACATAAGTTCAATTAAAAAAAACTATTTAGAGGTTAAAAATGGATCTTATCACTTAAGCAATGCATGGTGAAAGTGGAAAAAATGAGGTGCAGTTATACTGTATATGAATTTTATTATTCAGGAAACATTAACAAAAAGACATGTTTTAAAGTGATCAGAAAATAATAACTAACAATAAACTAACCGCCGTTGTCTTTTTAAAACCATATCAAACTAATGAAAATGTACAGTTTTAAAACTCAAACATCCATTATTTAGCTGAATAATTTTTTGAATGACTCTTGCTCTTCCTCCAGTTTAACACTGTCACAAATATACACTCAGCTTCTGGCTGCCATCTTGCCTCCAATCCAAGAACTGCCCTCAGAAGCCTAAAGCGCACAAGTCCTCCCTGTCTTCATCACTCCCACACTGGGGCTGGGTCAGTCAGCCTGAGAAACTCTGGTCAAAGACCATGATGGAATAAAAGCCATTCTGGCTCTGGCTACAAAACAGTAATACATTCTCTGAAAGTGACTCATTGGACTTGGCCATATACTGTTCAACCCCAACATGCTTTGTTTAAACATCCTTTGAGCCTAATTATGGCATTTTATGAAGTATAGTTACGAATAGGCCATTTACAATGGGTGTAGTTTGTGTAGTGTACACAGAAATTAGAATAAGTATTTTAAATGGCCCTTCAAAAATTCGTCACCCCATTTCTTTCCAGGGTGAATTGTGTAAAGTGTAATAGTGTTGTATAATGTTCTATTTTCCTTTATATTTTGGTTGTGAATAAAGAAAAATGAAAAGCCTGTAAGTCCGTTCATGTATTAAGGCTAACAATGCCTTCACTGAATGGTTGTGTAATTGGACATGTGGATAATATTCTGGACCAACATTGTAGACCCGGAAACCGAAGGTTTTTCACATCTATCTGAAGTGGAGTTAACTGAGCTCTCTATTCTTGTTTCAGATTGCAAGGAGGAAGTTGTCGTATTTGTGGTTGCCGTCTACAGAAATAGACCTAGGGTTTGAAACCTTCCATTTCCCTCATTAACTGGTTTAAATTTTTTTTTATGGAAACCTAGTCATTCAGAGTGGCTTAATGTAAAAAGGCTCTTTTCTTGAGAAACTTGCTGAGTCAGTATTGTTCAGTAGAGATAGGAAACAGATAGCCAAAGAGTTTTTAGCTGCTAAAACTACCTCAGGGGAAGAAATACAATCCACAATTTGTTATGAATTATTGTCTGGGACACAAGGGCTTGTCCAAAAATTAATCTTATTTAATCCTTTCATACATAAAAGGGTACAGTAGTGCCCATATGAAACCTTTTGTACAGTCCACTATTTTCCTTTAAATAACATTAATGGGGATATTTTATGCCAACACAATTTTTGCATCATTTTGTATTTCCATTTTGGTTCTATAAATAATAAAGCAAAACGAAAAATGTCCATCTGGTTTCTGTGGGTCAACTGAAAATTTTGGTGTCAGGAAACATATGCTTCTATGAGTTGTTTTGACTGGCCTATTGTAACATAATACTTGGAATATTTGCATAGGATCACCCCTCATCTGTCAAGCCCAAACCCACTAGATTAGTTGCTGGTTTTATGAACACGCATAAGATGCAGAGCACTACAGGCAAAGGGAAATCACCATGTAGTGTTCATCTTGCGTTGGGTCCGACTCGGGGTCCAACATAAAGGGCCGGATTGCTCCTCTGTTTCATGTGTGTTAAACATCTGGTGTTAGCATGGGATAGGTTGGGCGTGGCCAGCAACAGCTTATTTGCATAAAAGTGATAGACCTTAAACATCTCGTTTTGAAAGGGGCTGAACTGTGAAGAACACAGCTGGTGAGATCTCTTAATGTGAATGATTTTGTTCAAAGAACTTCATGAACATGTTTTGTATAGCCCATCTTCCTTTTGGAACTAAGGTGCATAATATGACCCCTTTTAACAATTAAACCTTCATGAAATTATGTCTCATTCTCTTAAACTGTAACAATTCATGTAAAATAGTTTACATATCAGAAAGTAATGTGTATGTGTTACTGAGGAGACTCAAAGGTTTTGAAAAGCCTAGCTTTGAATTCATTAACTGTTAATTGACAGGTAAACACATCGACAAATGATACCTTTATGTAACTATAAGTGACATGAAGGCAAACACGGATGTTAATCCGTGTTCTCATGGCTGCCTTGTATGCAATTTGCTTGCAGCTATCTATCCCCCCTCCCCCCACACACACACATTCCTTCAGCAGAGCTAGCTGACTGTTTCTCCATCACTGTTCATAAATACAGGCCATATTTCTGGAAATCATCATCAATTTTGGCGAAGGTGTGCAAAAGTGTGCCGTCATCTCTCCATCTCTCCCACCCCTTTAATTCTCCACCTTTCTGCCTCTTCACACTTTCACTCTTCTATACCTCCACCTCTCCACATCAACTCCCATTCACCTCTCAAACCCTTCACCACTACACCCCTCCAACCCTTCACCTATCCACTCCCCCACTCCTCCTTGCTTCCACTTCTCCAAGCTCACCTTTCAAGTTCTCCACCACTCCACCTATTCAAATCTCCACCCCTCCTGCTATCCACCGAGGAACAGACGAAATACCCGCTCCTGAGCGAGGTCATCCCTATTCTCCAATCAAAATGTTTGTTTAGTTCTCATCGAAGCACCCGTCGGATTTGCTCACTGGGGTCCTTTCTGAATCCGGTAAGATTATTGGTTGTCAGGCACGTCAATCATCGGATTATCTGCGTCGTGATAGGATATCTCGAAAAAAGGCAGCCGCATTACAAACGCCACCTTGCTTCCTGCATAGTGCACTACCCTGGTCGTGGAATAGGAGCGTCCAAACTCGATCCGCTGACTTAAAAGTAAACAAGAGATCCGTTTGGGACTAGCGCAAGGGCTGGCTCTTTAAAACGCCCAGGCGAGAATTCCTCCGTTACGGCGTTGTCTTTGGCAGCCCTCCCTCCTTCCCCTGAAGCGACGTGACGTTGTCATCAGAGGTGCACAGGTTTTTGCTCGCTTGAAATATTTTCACACCTTTTCCCCAGCAGACACACGCACACCCCCACACAGCCACCCACGCCTCTCCGCCAAACTGAAACAAGATTTTGGGATGCAGTTGGCTCGCCGTTGCTGTTTTTGTTGTTAGCTGAAAGAAGCATCCGTTAGCTCGCGTTTCTTTTCTTAAAAGGGGTGCCGTGTTTCGATATGTGATTAACAGGGGCGATTAAACAGTCTCATTTGAGCCCCCTTGCTTCGTTCTTAGGCTGAACATTTTAGCTAGTATATTTTTGATCGCTGTGGCTTTGAAAGTGAGGGAAACATGGGACTGCCCGCATTGGAGTTCAGCGACTGCTACCTGGACAGCCCGCAGTTCCGAGAGAGACTCAAGTCTCACGAACTGGAGCTGGATAAGACCAACAAGTTCATCAAGGAGCTCATCAAGGACGGCAAGGCTCTCATTCAAGCCCTGAAAAGTAAGAGTATCATCTATGTGGTTTGTGCATCTAACCGGGATAGGTTCACTCTGTTGCGTGGAGCGTAGTGTAGGGGAACACCTATGTTCAGTGGGGTTATCGCGTGTTTGCAGCTGTCTAACTCACCACACAGCTCCAGCAGAGATACCTGGGACTGATGTTTGTGTCACTGCTGAAAAAAACAGGCTTTCTAGAAAACATCATCACCTTTGGCACATGTGCCATGAGCAGTCCTGTCACACTTACCTCTCCGAGAGACTCAGGGTCCCTCAAAAAGGACACATTTCCACTTCCCTCCGCTCCTTTTCAAAACTATTTTTTACCTTTTCACACCATTTCCACATAATTAATATAATGGTGACATAATTAAATCGGTAAACATTAAACTACTAAAGGATTTATCATCAATTTAGAGTGGTTTGGTCTAAAACCCTGTGGTGAAGTTTGGTTAAAACAGTGGTGAATTTAACCAGACGTTTGAAAAGTCTCATGCCTTTAAAAGCTGCCGTACAGAAGCGTATAACATGAAGAGGTTATTAATGTGTTGCCTGATAGTGGAGTCCCCATTAAATGTTATGCTGGGGTGTATGTGCAGTCCCATTTTTTTGGAGTTCTGCTTTTACTTTTATAGTGCAAATTGATGTAACAGGCCTCATAGCTCATCAGACTTGCTGCAACAAAGGTTGGTGTTTGGGCAAGCCCCTGCATAGCTAACTTTTTTTCCAGCAACTTCTGTGTTAAAATGCTAATACTTTGCAGGCATATGAGCACATTGCAAGACCACCGCTGTTTATGTTAAGACCCCATCTGACCGAGCCTCCTATGTCTAGAGCATAGATAATATCAGCATGAGTGACTCAAACATTGGGCATTGAGCGACCAGTCTTTACACTGCATAAACCCAAACACACATCTAAAACACAGGACTGGCTTGTCATTTCACATCATGATTAAAGGCTTCCATCCACAGACTGCCCAAAGGCATTAATTATGCTTCCAGATTAAAATCTTACATCCTCTAATTCTGCACAGACGGACCATGGGTTATATGGTGATATCTTGATTGACATTAAACAACAAGTGGTGAGATAAAATTGGTTATTCATTAAAGGTGATCTAATATATATTCAACAGACTTAAATGGAAAATCTGCTATTTGTTTACTAAAGTTTCAACATACTTTAGGATTGTTCACAGTGGTGGTGATAGGAACCATAAGTTGGGTTAAGTCACTGAAAGCTCCTTCACCAAAACCTGGTACATTAAATGGTCATTACACTGCCTAATGACTGAGATATTGTTTATTAATAAATTCAAGGTTTCTTTGACCTAATTTTAAAAATATTCTTACAGAAAGGTAGACACTTTGTCAAAAAGTGCCTGGTGAAAACATTTATCTTGCCATTTTACCATCGTTTACATTTCATATAAAACTCAGAGCACAAATGTATGCCCATTAGTGGTTTGTATAGTAAGTATTTAGGCTATATCTGCATGGTAGATCATGGTGTCCTCGTTTTATTCCCCAACACTGTAATCAGAGAAAATAACAGTCTAAATTTTTATACAATTTAACCATGGTTTCATACCAAACTGCTCTGAATAGCTATTTCTCCATTCATCTGTAATTTATACAGATCCTTTGAAAATAATTTCAGTGAGTGTAAAGGTTATGTATTTTACAAAGAGCTTATAACCTTACAATAGCAGCTGCAGATGTGATGATGATAATGAGAAATGAAACTCAAGCTGGTTTCTTAGTTCCTTTGTGGTCAGAAGCTGTGTGTTGAACTGAGAGAAGCGTTAGATGTAAAAATAGCATGTAGATACCCAGAATCAGAATAAGGCTATGTTGTTCAAGAAATGTTGCACATACTAGGAATTTGACTTTAGTTATTTAGTAGCTCCTAGTTACACAATAACTGACAATTGAAGTTGCACATTAGTACAGTAATGTTCATGTGCATACATGCATGCGGGTAAGCTTGTGTACTGTTGCTTTAAATGTGCTTATCAAACACTTAACCCTTCCTTCATGAATTTTAACTTGGGTCCATTTAATTTGACAAAAGACAGGTTTGTATGTTCTGCTGCTGGAAACAGGGCACAACTTGTTTGGTAACTCTGATCAGATTTCAGTGCTATTCGCTAATCCCACTGTAGGCCTCTAAAAATGGCTAACCATGAAGGCGTACGGACTGATGTAAAAATGTTCTTTGAAATGGCATGAGCTTTAAAGCACTAACTAATAAAACAGTACCTCATTTAAAGCTGTTCTTACAGAGTGTACCTTTTTGCTCTTGTTTAGAATTAGCACCCAATCTCCAATATGCTTCTCACTGTATCTGAACTGCCGTCTAATGCTAAGCAGCTAACTTGGTGTAGCATGCTGTGACACAGACAAAAATCTCCCTTGTCTTAGAGAATAGACTCATCTTTTTTCTCATTGTTTGACTCAATATTACTGTCGTTTGTACTTTCACTGCCTCTTGGGCTGACTCATGGGAAATGCCTGTGGAGATTTCCTCTTTTCCCTAGCTAGGCTTGCTCTAATTAGCTTGTCCAATTCTCACCACCTCTCCTGTCACTGGTCTTAATGTTTTGACCCTCATCTTGCCAGAACACCGGAGTGTGGCAAATTGTGTAGGCAGTTTGTGGGCAGTTTTTTCTATTCAAAGATTTGAAATTCACAGACCTGCCATAGAAACATTCAGCATTGCATGATTTGTTTTCGTGTAATATCTACAAAAAGGACTTACCGGCTTTCTCTGCCAATTCTTTTGTGGACATGATTTTTGCACAAGTTTTTACAAATAAAATAATTGGCAAAAAAGTGATATTCATTTGTGCTCCCAAAAATTAGAATAATAGTAAGATTGGAAAAATAGTGGAGTTTTAGTTCTGCATGTCTTGTAAGCGTGAAGTTTCCATTCACCAAAGTAAGCTTCAGGTAAATATGATACATATTCTGTCCACTGTGCAGTATGCCACAAGTCCTTAATTCCCCGCATTAATTGTTCAAACACCTTCAAATAATGGCCAGAATGTTTGGCTGTTCATTCTGGCTGAGCAAATGTTTTAGAGCTGTTATTGTTATGGTTCCATTTGCCCTTTCACTTCTCATATCTCAGAGGCCTTCAATGCATCGCAGCCCTCTGATCAATAATTATTTATTTTGTTTTATATTTAATTATTTGCACAAGCAACTTGACTTAAGGCCTGATGCATAAAGCAAGGTTCATAACAAATAATTATAGTAAAAATTAAAGCAGGTAGATATGTGTGAATAAAGTTTAAATTGAATGGGGATGGCAATGTCTAGCAGAATAATCCGAAAATTTAGTATTTGTATGTTTTCATTCTTCTTGTATTTCAGCAGCAATGTATCTGATTTTCACTTTAAGAGCCATACATTATCTATTTGACTTCTCAAAAAGCATGATCAATACAACCTAATGTAATGCAATGGTATATTAGGATATTAGGAGCCAGGACGTGTTTTTGATGTTTCTTGATCTTTCCCACTGAAACTTATCATTAAAATAAAATATGGAAAGATGTGTTCATTTTGGCCTTCTTTGCCCATCAACCATTTGGTGCAGCAGATGAACAGTGAAAATGTTGGCTCTGTGGATCTGTGTCCCTCCTACAAAACAGGGAACTCAAATTAAGTGACCTGTAAATACTGTTGATTTAAAGTATTAAAGGGATAGTTCACCCCAAAATGAAAATGTGATGTTTATTTGCTTACCCCCAGGGCATCCATGTCGAAGGTGACTTTGTGTCCTCAGCAGACCACAAACGCAGATTATTAGCTTTAGCCGTAGCAGTCTGGTAGTCATTTAATGGAAGTGGATG
>JBBKCR010040052.1:0-11222 GCA_037577295.1 Ladigesia roloffi
GAAGGGTGTTGGACTGAGGGTAATAGGAGGACTTGGGACTGGCAGCGGGGGAAATGGGAGGGTTTGCGACTGGAGAGGGGTAATGGGGTGTGGAACTGAGGGGTAATAGGACTGGAGAGGGGTAATGGGAGGGTGTGTAACTGAGGGGTAATAGGACTGGAGAGGGGTAATGGGAGGGTGTGTAACTGAGGGGTAATAGGACTGGAGGGGTAATGGAAGGGTGTGAGACTAGGAAGCACAGTGGCCCTTAGTATTCACAAAGATGGCCTTAGACAAAAACATTATCTATTGTTCTAACAGTTTGCTACACGTGTGGCAGACAGAGTTTGAGAAATGCTGGAGAATTCCTTTAAATTCAGTCTGAACAACACAAACAACTCTTTAGTGACACATCTGTAACATTTCATGCTGTCAGTGTGGATCTTACACACTAAAAAATCTGCAAGTCGACATTATGCACACAGATTTCCGAGTAAACAGAACTTTTGGATAGAAACGTAAAGAATAAATTGACCAAACATATGAAACACGTCAACTATAACAAATATTAAACTTCCCTGTACTTCATATTCTAAAGCCTGATTCATGCTCATGCAAAGGCAAATGTGCTCCTACACGGCGCTTCACCGTCGGAGCCGGTTTGTATTCATACTTGCCCGACACTGCTGTAAAGAAATTCGCCGCCAGGACAGCAGGGGGCGCGTTTGTAACTTATCGGTCTTGAAGAAATTCTCCGCCAGAAAAACACTCTTCTCCCACCTCAGGACTGACATGGGCCAAAAAAGACTTTTTAATAAATGATATTAAAATGAAATCATTTTGATTACACTTGGTCTTAAGTTCATTGCCATGGCAACAAACAGGAACAATGCAGTGCGCCCAAGAAGCCTATATTACAGGCTCCAGTCTCTACAGGGTCATGTCTCTGTGTTGATATGATAATGTCTGGGAGTCAAAATATTCTAATGTTTATCTGTTAACTCTGTATCCTGAGCAAGATCTGAAGACTGTGAAGAATTTGTCCCTCATTTTACCATCGCTTTGTGCGCTCCCGAGGCTGACGTCGGCTGACCAATCACAGACGTCCAGCATCCAGCGCGGCGGTCGAATGTTTAGAAAATAAAGCTTGACTCCAACCGTTGGATCGCCCATACGAAGTCGTATCATGGCGATCCAACTGATCCGACATGCTGGAGCAGTATAAGTATGAATCAGGCTTAACTTGGTGTCCAGTATCATATACAGAATCCCCCATAATTTGTAAATAGTGAAAAATAATGTCATGTAAACTCAACAATCTGAGTTTCTATCCAAAAGCTCAGTTAACTCAGAAGTCTGTATGCTTAATGTTGACTTTTTTTGTAAGTGGGTGTATCTGCAGACTTTTTAGACTGCAGGTATTCTGAAATGTGCAGCTCTGCAGCAGAAGGAACTCGTATTTTGGAACCAATACCATCAGAATGCTCATTACCCTTCATGTTAGCTGGATGTCGTCTTCCGGCCCGTGACTTCAAGGACCGCTGCCCGAGAGATAAAAGGACAAAACACAAAACAAAGCAAAAAAACATGACAGAAAGAAATGGGCAGATAGCACACTCCCAGTCACAGAGATGCAGTTATCCCTGATTCTCCAGGTGTCACTCTGGAGAGATAATGCATCTGCTCAAGAAAAGGCCCGATGCATTTAGCATTTCATTCAACAGAAGTCACTACAGAACTCAAAGACTGGTCAGAAGCATTAAAAAAGCATGAAAAATGAAGAAACAAATGATAAAAACATTTATATGTAAGGGAAATCAATCAAAAATTACGAAAAAAATAGAAAGATGAAGATGAAGTGCTTAGGCTCTCTTTGTCTTTTTTTATAAAGACAAAGTGTTTATAAAGTGTAATGAGGCGCAAACAGTGAGTGTAAAGTGAGCAAAGTTACAAAGTGACAGTGTGACATATCCAGTTTTACTTAAACCCTGTGTCACAAGCCTTCACTGTCCAAATGCCAGGTTGTACCAGGACTTACATCTAAAACTAAAAACAAAAATTTAATAAATTGATTATTCACTAAATAGACTTTTGACAAAAGTTTGTGAACACCATGTCAAATTACAAGTTTTTTGTGGAAATAAATGCAAATCGTATTTTAACTTTAAACTGAATGGTGAGTTGAATGATCTCAAAATTTCAGATCTTTAGTCTTTGACAGGGGCAACATTTTTACGTATTAGGCATTAATAAACAAAATATAAATACTGAATAGAGCAAAATAAAAAAGAAAGGAGTAAATAGTATATATTGGTAAATGACTACGAGTATGAAAATTTAATTTCAGCAATACTATAGTACAAAAAATCCAAAACAATACTTATAACAATGAAGCACATTTACTTCATTTCTATAAGTAAAAGAAAACAGTCGGACATTTTTAAATCCTCCTGGTTTATAGAGGGAAAATATTACATAAAACAAACCGCTATATAGTGGTGCTTCTTTTACATAGTGGGCCTTAAATAACGGGCAATTGATACATCGGTCAGGCCTTAAAAATATAATCTTTTACTAGCATGATGTGGCGTTTCTGACAGAGGGTTCAAATCTGGTGTTTTAGAAGCTCCAGTGCATGAAGGTGTTGGTGCAGGAGGTGCAGTTTTGGAATTTGTTGCAGCAGTGTGTGTGAGGTAAGTCTGGAGGAGATGAGGACGGAGCGGGTGGGATTTGACCAGGTGGGCGTGTCTGTCTCCTCACGACGATGGGAGGGGCTAATAGTCTAAGAGGGAGGAGTCTGTGGATCTGATTGGTCGTGAGGGTGAGGCCGGGGGTCGTCGGCTGTCATGGAAACACAGGGACACACAGACAGAGAAGACATGGATGAGTCAAAGACACACACACACACACACACACACACACCTGAAAGAAACATTCATGACTATGGGAGACATTAGGCAGGAAACATTCACATTTCACAACATGTGAGACAATGGATTTTGAGTCTAGATACTAAAATGTTTGTACACCACAGATTTTTGCCACTTTTTTTCAATTTATTTTTTATTTCATAAACCACAGATGTTAACTCTTGTTAAGTTTTGGAAAATTGTTGAGAGAAGGAAAATATTTTTAATATTTATAAGTTGTAGATTCTATCTAGACTGTCCTTTAATTTGTTAACTGTTTAATCTCCTAATAGCCAACTAAATATTTAACATTTCTATGATTCTGTGCAACAGTACATAGTCATGTGTGCACTTCCACAAGAATTAACTGTAATTTAGCTTAGTGTGGTGTTGGTTTCACAGGCCCGGAAGCCTGAAACCCAAAGAAAGTCTAAGGGAGCAATATCAGATTGTATGGATGGAGAATGATAAAAGAAGAATAAACAGAAAAATAAATAATAGAGATGGTCGCAGGTACTTGATTACCGGTACCTTGAATTATTTGAGGTGGCAATAATTTAATAGCGAAGTCACTATTCATAAAATTCCTTTTACCCAAGGAACACAAAGTAAAAATTCAGATCAACGGTTTGAAACATTTTTTTTTTCAATTGAAGCTCCTGCCGTACATTCTAACCAGAATTTTACCACCTTGACTGAAAATATCAAGAGATCTTGCGAAGTATATGTACAGGCTAGCATTGTTAATAAACTTTTGATCAAAACATTGCATGATTGTGATCTATTTTGTTTAATTCATATATACTCATTATGTATATACATAAATTATGAACATGTATTTAAAGTAGTATGATGGCTTTCATCAGTTTTCTTATGGATATACTATATGTCTACCTCTCATTAACATAAATACATTATTAAATATTACTAAAATTGAGTAGATTGATTACTCGCTTAAAACAATATTGGTTAACTGTCTATATATATATTACATCTCTTGAGTGCACAACTGCGCGCCTTAACAATGCCAAACCCAAATCGGTCCAGTCGTGGCTAAACATTAACCTGTCCATCTAAAATCTCCTTAGAAGTCAACATCCTGGGTTAATTAATATCAGGAGTATTAGTTAGGCCCTAGACCCCACTTACATGCATTTTAAGCTGAATATTATGTATCTATGTATGTATGTATGTATGTACTTTTTAAATTTTTACACTTATTTTATTTATTTTTATTTTCCTTTCTTTTCTCTCCTGGCATGAAATATCTACTATGTCGTACTCTAGTTCATTATTTGTGTGAATATTAAACTGTAAATGTAAAATTTTATGCACGCTTTAATAAAAATGTGGATCACAAAAAAATTTAGAATGATTATTGTGCTCTAAACTGACGCATTTAATTTTACATCAATAAATAATAAAAACACCCATTCAGATACCTTAGATTTTCTTTAAAATGACAATGAACAAATATTGCGAGGCATCACAGGACATGACATTATGTAAGGATGTTGCTGAACATCTGAATCTCGTTCATTCACTGCATCAAATAGATGCTTTAACATTCAGCAACTGCAGATGAGAGCAATGCCATGAAGAGACAAACACAGAACGACTGATCAGAAAGTCCCCGAACTCAGTAGAGTTCACATTTTCGGTCCCAAACCTGGTGGAATTCTACTCTGTAGGACGTAGATGTGTAGAATGTGTGTTGTGTTGTGATACTGTGAAATTAACAGTGGGGTGGGGAAAGATTATGAACAACTCTGCCCATATTCTGACCGAATGAAGGCAATTGTCTCAACTTAAATGGCTTAAAACAAAGGGGGAAAATGGGTCAACAAGCCACACACTCACACACCAACTCGCAAAATTGTGTGAGCTCAATAGGCTTTAATGGCCTATTCCAAATCTGGTTGAGACTTGTGGCACATTCAGTATAGCCTTGAAGAACAGTCCAGCCATTTTCAACCTGATCTCCATCTCCTGCATTGTCCAACTGATAGCCATTCATAATAAGTTTAAGACATTCCCTTATTCCTCAAGCAATAACAGAAAACCTGTTGATTGGAATATCACTTACAATGGAAGGCTGCCAAATTGCACCACGTGGCCAAAAGTACTGGGACACACCTGCTTCTCAGTGTTTGGGCAAGTCCCCTTAGTTCTAGTGAGGGGCAATCCTAATGCTTCAACATACCAAGAAATTTCGGACAGTTATAGCTGCAAAGAGAGGGACCAACTCCATACTAAAGCTTATGTATTTGAATGGAATGGAATTAAATGTAACAGTCAGGTGCCCCAATACCAGTGAATGTAAATAAACAAATACTTTAAGTAGTTCCAAGGGAACAACTTTCATTAAAAGCTACCTGTTGTTGGTAGAGTTAATGCACTTGGGCTAGAACACAAACATTTTTTTGGAATTGTATTCCTTAGTATGTTTTAGTTCTAAAATATATGCAAACGTTTGGGTACCACTGGTTGGTTGTTGATCTTTTAGAGGTACATACGTTTACATCCACTACTAAGAACACACTTTACACATTTCACTGCACAATTGTGTTGTAGATGTGTTCAGCAAGAAATTAAACATTACACTCACAGAAAAAAAGGCCCTATCTAGGAACTTCACACAAAATAGGTCATTTGATTATTACAGTATTATAAATATTTGTTTGTAAATTGTTTACTTAAACTTTTGCAGGGTGTCTCAATTTTTTAAATCAGGTGATAAAGACACGTGGCAAATTTCAACACTTTCATGTCAACAGGCTTTCTTTTCTTTTTGAGGTAAAGGGAAGAAAAATTAATCTGTTATAATCAAAAACATGAAGCTATGACACAAATGGAGTTTAGGGTGAAAAAAGCTGTTTACGTAATTCAACAGACAGAGATACTTCTACAAAACACACGTATCTCCATCTGTGGCTCTTTTGTACTGAACATGATCCTGCGGTCCTTCAAGATTCAGCCGTCGTCCGGTGTTGTAACAGTAGGAAAAGTATGCGCTTTGTGGCCACTAATTCAAGTTTATCCGATCTGTACATAATAAGAGAGTCTGAAGCTCTGGCCCTGGAGGGTCATTACAGATTTCTTTACCCAAGCCCACATAATTCAACCCAGTCCTAGTTACTAAGTTTAGCAGGTGTAGCTGAGCAAAAAAATCAAAATCTGTGCTAATCTCTAACTGTCCAGGTCTAAAATTGACATATTTTGCCCAGCCCACTAATGTGCACTACTGTAGGTAAAATTTTACATTAAAAATTTAAAAAATCAGTGACATGAGATGCAACTCAGTTTTTGTCCTAATACACACATTTATAGTGTTATGAGTATCAAATTAGGGTTATTTTTCATGCATGTGAAAGACAACACAGTCTGTTAGGTAAGATATTTTGAGAAGAAAAATCACCAGCTTTAGATTAGAGATCGACCGATATATCGATTTACTGATATTTTTCCCGATATTTGAGCATTTTACCATAATCGGTTATCGGTTTTGTAATATGGGGCTTACCGATAAACACTGCTATCTGGTGGGCGTTTTGAGAATTAAGCGCATGATCGCCATTTCAGCACAGCGTCAGAGGGGGAAACTGTGTGCAAAAGTAAAATATACTGACCTGCTTTCCTATGTTTAGTAAACTTTATTAAATATAACAGCTATTAATGCACACATTAGATGTGTTACATAAATGACTGATATGTAGTTTATGCAGCTTCCAGATATTTAGTTTATTCACCATTGAAGACTATAGTAACAGTGCCCTTTTTTTATTATTTTTAAAATTATTTTTTAGTATTTTTTGTACTTTCAGACCCCTAGTTTGGATTTGTATGCAAAGAGGGAGTGATTATTATAAATAAAATGTTCAGTTCAGTGGTGTTGTAATAATTGAGTCAAAAACAAATGTATAATGGTAAATAAATATCGGTTCTTAATATCGGTTATCGGGCACATAAACATGCAAATAATTGGCATTGTTATCGGTAGAAAAAATCAATATCGGTCGATCACTACTTTAGATGTTTTAACATTTCTAGCCAGCTAAGTAATATTGTAGCCAATGTTAGTAGCTATTACTGACATTACAATAAAGGGTAATGCTGGCAAGATTTTCCATATCACACACTACCAGTCAAAAGTTTTCCCAATCCACAGGTCCTCTTATTAAGCTTGTTAAATTGTGGAGTGAACTACTATAATTGAAAACACGTCAAATATATATGATGACTGAATCTGTAACAGGTAATGTCTGACATTTTATATTAACTACTCCTGTGGTTATGTAAAGCCTTTTAAATTTAAATACACTAGCTAACATTCCATTAAATATTTAACACTGTCTGGTGACCCATATTATGATTATAATTATATTAGGAGGTTTTTTGTAGGTCAGTAGTGATGAACAAACTGCAAATTCATTCGTTACCAAAGAATAATGAGTGTGTTTTTAGTCAACATTAATTGATTAACATGCAAATGTCAAATATCTCAAACTTTTGAATGCTAGTGTATTTTTGATAGAAACTGAGTGGCATTTGGCGATGGCTGTCCAACAGATATCAGTAGCAATGAAGGATCATATGTGCGAGAGGAGCATGAATAAGTCAATTAACGTGCCTGGAGTGTTAGAGAATTAAGAACGGTAGACTGAAGGATCTTGCAGTGTCTCATAGATTTTGTATTCTGGCCACTCCCGGAGAGTCCTTCAGCTGTTAATTGTACTTGTTAACATATGTAAACAGTGTGAAGGACTCTCTAATTGGCTCTGTTTATGTGTGTGTGTGTGTGTGTGTGTGTGTGAATCATCAGGGAGTGCTCAGAGGCAGACGGCCATGCAGTGATAAGCTGGGGAGGGCCAAGCACCACACATACCAGACGCTCTGGTCCTCACTGGTCACTGATTGTAATTCTGCGAAGGGCAATAATAATCAAACAGGTAGAGTGAAGGTGGGGGGTAAGTGGAGGAGAGGGAGAAAGGGAGGAGATGTGCAAGAAACACGGTTTAAATGGAGGAGAGAACCACAGCACATTAACACTGCTCCAGCCTCAGGACTGAACTGCAAAACCTCTGGGTCCTTTGAAATACACACACAGAGTCTATGAAGTTTATGAGTCCTGAAAGGATTGAGTGGGTTTCATCTCAGAGGCTGTGCAGTTCAGTTAAAGAACAAGAGAGTTAGATTGTTGGTTAAATCCGGAGGTCAGTAAATTGCAAGTTCGTAGCAGGTGGTTTTTCAGAGGTTTTAACCGTATATAGTGGATGTTAACAATTAGTCAATTTAGACAATGTGGCAAGCAGAGTTATACTGGGTTAAAATCTCCCCACATTTATCAGAGTGTAAACGTTTACTGGATTTAAAATCACTCTATAGTTATTACAGTCAGACTTCACACTGAATTAAAAGATCCTCATCGTTATTACTAACAAACTGAAAAAACAATACACAGCAGATTCATACAGGATGATATTGTAGCTAATCCACAATTATTACTGCCAGACTGTAAAAATCCAGCAGATTACAACTGGATTAAAAACACTTTTTCATACTATCAGGATGGAAAAACTGCTCACTGCAGATCTGCTGATTCATATTGGATTCAAATAATATTTTTAACAAGGAAAACTATTCCACTTTTGACATAAATGAGGTATTTCTTGGGGCAGCATTGTAATATAAGATTAGGTTTAATTTTGTAGAGAAACAACTAGAAAAAAAAAGAGATTCACCACCTGCTACGGAGTTTTATGAGGGAGTTAAGGTTTCTATTTTGTGGTGTGTTTTTGTGTGTGTGGGTGTTTGTGTTTTTGTGTGTGTGTGTGTTTAAAATGGAGCACGGCGTCTCTCCACATCAGGGGCATGTTGCCACCCTGCTGGTTTAACACAGGCTCACTTCACCAATCACAGCAACACAGGGCCACATCAGCAGTGCGGGAGGAAACTAAAGTAACAGCAATCATGATCAGGCTCTCTCTCACTCGCTCTCTCTCTCTCTCCTTATCATTACTCACGCACTCATGACTTCGGCTACCATCGGTCAGACTTAAATTAATGGGACAGGGTCAAGGTGTGTGTGTTTGTGAGTGTGTGAGTGTGACGGTGATGATTTTAATAGCAGCAGTGTAATTAGGACATTATGTGCTCAGGCATTTGTGCGAATTTGCTCAGTCATTAGACGCTAAATGGCTGAATGCTTCAGTGGTTAAACGTTTGAACGATAACAATAGTTAAAGAAAATGGTGCCTAACGGGTGTATTCAGACAGTCTTCTTCGTAAAGTCAATTTTCACAATTGGATCAGCAATTTGTGAACGTTTACTAAACCATTTTTACAGTCACTTATACAAGGACTAACAAATTAATTTAATTACTTCAGTGTACACTGGAATATTACTCGCCTGATACTAGAAATTTTTTTTAATTAAATTTTTATTTCATATGAAGAGTTTTATTTAATATAATAATATTAAATGCATTGCATACTGGGCATTAATTTTATTACATTGTATTTCCACAGTTTTCTCAGTATATATAGAACCGTCTACAGCTCTGCTCATTATTCTATGCACTACATCTTCATTAAAACAAATTGAAAACTGTGGGGGTGGCTTAAATAGTGTTTTGTAGGCTTGGAATTCGACTATAGAATTTCTCATTCCCAATCCCACTTTTCTACATGATACATTTCAGTTGCTGAGAGAAATATGATGTAAGTTAACATGAGCCTTGATTTTTTTCTGACCTAAATAGCAGCGGTTGTACAATTCAAGACATAAATACTGTAGAATTTAAACATTGAAATTATATATTTTTAAAAAACAACAACAAAAAAATCTTAAAATCTAAATGTTTGGTGACAACTTGATTGTCAGTTCAGTGCGTTACCAGATATTCCAGTGCTCCAGGTAGACTGCACAAATTTTCTGTTCCACACTGTCCACATAAATAAAAGACTGATATATTGCCCCTTTGTGAATAAGATTTGAAACCTTGGCCTGCTTGGTCTGTTAAATATGGGTAAACTCAACCGCTGTTTACCACTTTGTCAGCAATTCAAGTGCTACATCTTGAAGTCTGTCTGAATGCACCATTACTGAAATTGTTAACTGAATTTAGGAGGAAAAATGTTATTAAATAACTGTTAAAAAGGATATTTGGTCTATTGTGTGTAGAAATTTGTTCGTTAACGGTTGCAAACTGGTCTGTTCTTATCGTTAAAACGTTGAAATGGTGACCGATGAATAGCCCTAGCTGTAACTCACCCACAACGTTCCTCTCCTAGGTGTCTCACACTCCTCGACTGAGAGTAGAGGGGTTTCTCATTAGGCAGGACGAATTATACTGAAAATAGTTATCTGCATTGAAATGTTTCATGGCTGTAACCTCATGGCTAGTTTATCTCACCTGGGCACGCTGGGGGGGGCACGGTTAGGCCGGGACGGCACCTGAGGAGGCGGGCCACCAAATGGGTCGGGGGAGGACCCGGGACGAGAGGGCACAGGTGGCCCCCCTGCAGCAGGGGGTACAGGGGCGGAGCCACGTGAACTTGGCCGGGCTGGGGGTCCTGGAGGAGGGCCCCGTCTCTGAGGAGTGGGACTAGTGGCTGGAGATCTATTGAGAAAGGAAGTAAGAATGCAATGCAATCAGATTTTCCCAGCAATGTTCCGACATCTGATGTAAAGCCTTCCCACCAGTGGGGGCCGACATTTTTTTATCTGTAACTTTGATTTCACTAGAAATCGTCTCCAACCTTTCAATGATTTGGCTGAGCAGCTAAAATCTGGATAATACGGAAAGTATTTGTATGTTTAGTTCTACAAATATTTATACTTCCATATTAGAATACAATTATAATTATTGGAAAGCCTAAATTTATTTGGGGTTAATACAGGGGGTCCTGCAGTTATGCTACAGTTCCGTTTCTTCAACAGTGATGTAATCAGAATTTTGTTCAAAACACACAAAGTCACTTACCTACACTAACACAGCTGAAAAAACATGAAAACACTAAGCTACAAATAAAGAAGAGGAAAACTCCATCTACATGCAGCATATGCCCAGATTGTAACTCGAGTAACTTATTGCTTGATCTTGCTGGTTACTCAGCCTCTCCTACATCTACTGTAAAAAACCTCGGTGTGACCATAGATCCCGACCTTTCATTTGACACCCATATAATTAATGTGACAAAAGTAGCTTTTCTTCACCTACGAAACATTGCTAAGTTACGGAGTGCATTATGTATTCACGATGCAGAAAAACTTGTCCATGCATTTATTTCCTCTAGACTCGATTACTGTAACAGCCTCCTGTCAGGCTGCTC
>JBBKCR010040063.1:0-11222 GCA_037577295.1 Ladigesia roloffi
TATATATCCAGTGTCCAAATATGGTATCTACCATGTACATATATACATACTGTATGTTTTCATACTGCACTTTTGTGTGGTATAGCTTTATTTCTATTGTTTTGTCTGGTCCACTTTCTAATGCAACATTGCAAATTTGCCACGAATAAAGGTTTATTTAATTCAGAACATACATCTACAGATTTACTGTGTGTAACTACAGAGCGACAGAGTGTGACTAATGTGTATCTATGGATCTGCAGCGTGTATCTACAGATCTAGTGTATATCTACAGATCTACAGTGTGTATCTACTGGTTCGTTGATTGCAGGGAGGTTAAACCTGTGTAAAACCCTCGAAGAGAGGCAGGTGGAGCCACTTCAGGAGGGCCAGAGACTTTGCACAGCGAGTGACGTCAGTAGAGCTCAGCTGTGATAACCTCGGCAGCAGCTCTTCGGCCGTCCTTTGGAAAACCTGAGCCTGGTGGAAGTTCAGCTTTCCTGGGGCAGGAGGAGTGAGATGACAGCCTTAAGTAACTCAGTATCATCGAGGAAGCTCAAAAACATCCAGAACTTACATCAGCATTTCCTAAGACATGTTTTTCAGGTGGGAATTTCTCCCTTTCCTGAATCCCCCCTGGAGAGGTAGGTCGGGTAGCTGTGTTAAATGTAATCTGTGTAGTATTCATTTCTATTTGTGCCATCTGTAAGTCAAATTGTCTTTATCCTTTATATATTTGTCTAATGTATTGCATCCTTTGATTATTTTTGTGATTTATTGTGTAAATGTACTTTTGCTATGATTTACTGTCTCGTTACATGTGGTTAGCGCCATTGTGATTAGCTGTGTTTGTGAATTGTTTTAGGAGTTGGAGGTGTGTGTGTGTGCGAGGACCAAACGTTTTTTGTGTGTTTGTACAGGTGTGTCAGGTTTCTTTTATATTTATTTATTAATTATTGGTTATACACATTATCCCCTTTTCTGAATCTCCCTGGAGAGGAGTTGGAGAGGTGTGTGTGTGCGAGGACCAAACGTTTTTTGTGTGTTTGTACAGAAAATAAAGCTCCAACGCTGCAGTGCAGACGTCCTTGGGTCATTATTTAAAGAAACACAACACAACGCAGAGGTTTTGCCACCAGTTCCCTCTTTATCCTCATTATCTGAGTGTACTGCGGTTGTGATGTGTTTTGCTCCTATGGTCCAGGTGGAAGATAAATCATCTCACTGTGTATTTAAAGTATATGGCTGTGATAATAAAGCACTACTTGACTTGACTTGACTTGATTATAATTCAGAAAGCAGAGGCCTGGAGTGATAAAATCTTTTCATCTTCAGTATAAATGGGGTGAAGTTAAAATGCTGTAGGCTGGACATATTAGCATATATGTATTAGAAAATAACGACTGGTTAATGTTTTCCTTGCTTCAACACACCCTCATTAAGGTGCTGGTAATGAAGTAATGAGTGGGACCAGGTGGGTTGGAAGCAGAGGTGGAGACCTAGTTGGTAGGACCCTCTGAACCAAGAGGTTATGGGTTCGAAACCTACCCTCAATAGACCACCACTGGGTTCTTGAGTAAGACCCTTAACCCCAACTTGCTCCAGGGAGACTGCCCCCCTGTAGTTACGGAATGGAAGTCGATTTGGATCAAAGCTTCTGCTAAATTTTGTAAATGTAAATGTCAATGCTTAAATATTTAATGGCAGGGGGCAGGGGGGCACTTCCCTGCCCTGGGCTCACTTGGTAAGTGTTTGAGATTTCTGTAGCAATAATCGCTATATAAGTAACATGCAAGCAATTTTAATAAACTAACCGTAAGCGAAAACAATGTCCAGCAGCAGAGCTGTTTTGAGTTCAGAAGAGGGTTTCTGGTGTAAGTGGTATGACAATGCCCGCAGAAGTGGCACTGCTCGTCGCCCCTGGGATGCCAAGGCTAGTGCCACGCTGCGGATGTCATCAGCACTAAACTTCTCAGCCAGCTCCAGGGCCTGCTCCGGACAGAGGATGGGTCAGTATTAGACAACATCATGTGCAAGCAGGAAGCAACTGATATTAAGACAGACGTGTCTGGAAAGGGGAGTCAGTGTACTGCTGCTGCCAGGAAACCTTGTGTCTATCTTCAGAAAAGGAGAAAAATGTTTGACTAATGATCTCACTATCGATTTAATTAGTAAGTGATCAATACAGATTTTTACACTTATAAACAATTCATAACATTTAATTTTACTTATATATGTACAACACAAGGTTTCATACATTTCAGCGGAACGAAAAAAGCGATTTGATTGTAAACAGTCACACATTTGATTATTTTATCAGTAATTTGCTTTCATGATGAGCCCTTTGTCTACAAAACCGGAAAGTTGTGGCAATTCCAGACTTTTTACAAGGTTAATTTCACACAATGCATGGTACCAAAGGACACTATGGAAAAACGTAATAAAATTCACATTCAATATTCACTATTTTCTCTAATAAAACTTATGACTTAACATACGGCTGGAATACAGCACTGAAAAATTTTATTTTATGTATTTTCATGTATATCTCAGTACTTGCATTTACCTTATCTTCCAGTTTGTCCATTAAGGATGGCGAGTGCTGTCCAGTGCGGCCCATGAGGACGCTGATCGTTCTTGGGTCACACATCTCTGTCCAGCGTAACTCTAGCTGCTTCAGCACGGCCGAGATCAGGGCCTCATCCACTTTCCTGCCAACAGACAAACATTGGTCTTACGAGAACAGCTTTATAACAGCTTTATTTATAATTGTAAAGAAGGAAACCCAATTACTACGTAACAGCTAAATGGGAGAACATAAGGTCACCTGCATGCACTGCTTACCCTTGCCTCTGCTGCACGTACGCCCAGTTCACCAAGAAGGACAGCTGGCGGTAGGTGAAGCGGCGCAGCCTCCACAGCGCCTCAGTCTGGAGAGAGCGCAGCACTGTAGCACTAGGGGGCAGACCCAGGCTGGAGAGTGAGTACAGCAGAGATACCAGCGTACCATTCCATATCACAGACACCTAGCACAGGAGACAGCGGGAAGACAGTATGAAGGTCAGCAGCATCATCAGACTTCCCTGCTCATACTTGTCAGCTGGTAATTAAGTAATGAGCTCAAACAGGTACAAATAGTGCTGACCTGATGTCTTCTAGTGCCTGAACTGAATAGACCCGTGCTAGAGGATGGCTTACACGACCTGCACATGAACGGATAACTTTAGAAAAGAGGCTATCATTACCTGAGAGTTCACCATCTCTATCAAGTCCACACACCGAGGGTCTTGCAGCATACCAGCAGGATCTGATCCTCCTTTCTCTGCTGCCAACCGGCTGAGCTGGATAAGACACACCGCCGCCTGATTGGGCGAACCCCCCAAGTCCTCCCAAGCCTGCAGCACATCTTGTTGAGTGGCTGCCTTCTCAAGGGCCACATCCAGTTCTGTGCGTTTAAATTGGGTTTGAGATTCTGACTCCTGAGTCTTTCTGAGGTCTTGGCACAGGGGTCTAGCAGCACGTCTGATCTCCATGTGGGACCACAGTGGCTGAGCTGGCTGGGCCAGGGGCAGCTGCAGGCGGGTGGCGGGCGCAGAAGCTTGGGGACACCTAGACAACAGGCGAGCCCATCGTCCCAAAATCCTGGCCGTCATCTTTTGGACTTGACAGCTGACAAGTCACGGCTCAACAGTCTATATACACATGTCACACAAGCAACTGATACAGGAAAGAGAAAGAGAGTGAGAGTAAGAGAGAGATAGAGAAGTGAAATCAAAACAGGGAATAAATATTAGGGGAGGTTGTTTATGTACTGTGTAAAAAATAACATGCTGCAAGAAAAATCACTGAGATAAGCTTATTGTGTTAAAGCATTCTGGGAATCTGGTGTAGGTTTAAATCGTAGGACTGCCAGTGGCACCACTGAGGTACCGGTACCCTTTAGCAAAGTACCTTTCCCACACTGCTCCACAGCCCGCTGCTTCACTTGTAGAATGGGTTAAATCCAGAAAATATTTCACATTGTTCACACTTTGTGCTGTGATGCATTCACATGTGAATATAAGAGAGCACTTTGCCTCACTGTGATCATACCCACTGTGTATAAAAGTAATTTCACTGTAAGTACCTAACAACTGTTTGAACAGCACAAAATTCTTTCTCTGCATTTAACCCATTCATTAAGTGAAGCAACGGGCAGCCAGCAACACAGTGCCCGGGGAGCTGTGTGTGGGAATGTGCCTTGCACAAGGGTACCTCAGTGGTGCCACTAGCTGTCCTGGGTTTCACACCCATTCTTATCACAGGGCTAACACCCTGACCACTGAGCCACCAGCTGCCTAGTCATTATCTGATGAAAACTGCAAGAGTCTTCAAAGCACCTTGATGAACGAGGACTGTCTTAACGATTAGGGAGCTGCCTCTTCTATCAGAATGCTGTGGGATCGAATCCCAGGGCTGCTAATGGCACCACTGTGGTCACGTTAAGCAAGGTACTATCCTTACACACCCGGACAGTGTGTTCTTGGCTGCCTGCAGCTGTTCACACTGTGTGCCGTGGTGTGTCCACGTATGACAAAATCATCACTTTAAAGATCAACAGAGAGGTCTTCTCCTCCACAGGACCAATCTGACCTTGCCGGCTGAGGAGGAAGAGCCATAATTTCACTGTCAGTTCCTGAACTGCCTCACAGCAATCTTCAATGTATTCACACACAGGACTAACCCTTTTAATGACACTTCCCGCCGTGTCTAATTTTACCTTTTCTCGGCGATTTACCAGAAGATACTCCACTTTCACATGGAGCCACCACCAAGGGTCGCCTGAAAACACCGTCACTCTAACGCTGAGGGCTCAGTGTGCGTCACTGGTGCGCGACAATCAGAAATTTTAAACACCATTAAATTCTATAAAACATGTTTGTGAAAGATTTTACAGAGTTTCATACTATGCATTGGAGTTCCAAATATCACACCCTGCATCTAATATTAGATTTTTCAATATATAATTTCACAGATGATATGTAAGCATATGAGACATCAAGACCTTTATTTTGAAATTACGAGAACCTTTCATAATATTTAATTAAATATAATGTAATACAATATAATTTTATATAACAAAATATAATTGTACCTAAACCACTGAGACGCATCCACTCGAATGTGAAGGCTGGTGCATTATGGAGGAGCAAATTACATACTTTTTATTCAATCTACTTGAATGAATAAATGAACAAAGTATATGTTGCTGTCTTCACGTAAATATATGGGGTTAAAGGAAAAAGAAAGCCACAAAAAACAACACTTCACGTGACCACTGCTCGTTATTTGATTTTATTTAAAATACAGAATGCTTGATTATTTAAAAATAAGATAGGGTTTAAAGCACCTCAGAGTGAGTGGAAGTCCTACACCTAAGGTCCAAGCACAAGACGAAGAAGGTATACTTAAGTTTCTTCAATAACAGAGAGAACTTTTTAACCCCTGTTTCCTTTTTCTAATCTAGTTCAAAAACCACATTGTAAAGACGCCGTTCCTTTTGCTAGAGTCAGGTTTTCAGAAACCTTGCACTGTCGCACTGTAGGTGGCACCAAAGGTACAATGGTTCTTGAAGACCAGGAGAAGAAGAAGCTGGTGCCCCATGCTTGCTTGAATCCAATACCTCCCTAGTTTTGTGCCCAGGAGCTAATCTGGTTACTATCTTACAGTGACACCTTTCAACAAGAATGGGAGGACAAGCTAAAGCCAAAAAGAAAAGCAAATCTAAGAGGAAAGAGAACCAAGGAGGTAAACGCTAACTTAACACACAACAGCCCATCTAACAGACGACACAACTGAATTTACTTGCATTGAGATGTCACCTCCTCATGTATTTAATGTGTAAGAAGATGCCACCTGACTTAGATTAGAAGAAGAGGGAGATGCAAGAGGAAGAGTAGGAGAGTAGAAGTGAAGATGAGTGTTGACAGAAAGACAGGTAAATGTAGGGAGCTAGCTGATGTGATGGAGAGAAAGGAGGTTGTATTGTAGAACAGATGGATGGGAAGAACACCTAAGGTCCAAGCACAAGACGAAGAAGGTATACTTAAGCTTCTTCAATAACAGAGAGAACTTTTTAACCCCTGTTTCCTTTTTCTAATCTAGTTCAAAAACCACATTGTAAAGACAAGGAGGTAAACGCTAACTTAACACACAACAGCAAATCTAACAGACGACACAACTGAATTTACTTGCATTGAGATGTCACCTCCTCATGTATTTAATGTGTAAGAAGATGCCACCTGACTTAGATTAGAAGAAGAGGGAGATGCAAGAGGAAGAGTAGGAGAGTAGAAATGAAGGTGAGTGTTGTCAGAAAGACAGGTAAATGTAGGGAGCTAGCTGATTTGATGGAGAGAAAGGAGGTTGTATTGTAGAACAGATGGATGGGAAGAACGTCAAGGTGTATTAGAGAAGGTTTTTTAAATATTTTTATTTCCATATTGGTGTGGATGGCAGGAGAAATTGGCTAGGTGTTACTGTGATCGAAGAGTATGTTAGGACTGTTCTGGTTTTGAAATGAGTGACAGTCAGAGTAATAATTGTAATGTTTGAAGATATAGAATCTGGAGGTCATGGGTTCGAATCCCACCTTCAGCACACCACCACCACAGGATTCCTGGGCAATTCAGTTCAATTCAATTCAAAGAATTTTATTTGATCTGGAGGGGCAATATAAAAGGCACAGTGGAGCAGTGCACACATATGACAATAGTTACATTTGAAACAAAATGGATGACAAACAAAATAATTTTCTGTTTTTGTGGTTTATAAATCTAAGCAGGGAGCAAGCAGTGATCCGAAAGGCCTGAGAACGTGGCTGAATAGAGATATATAGAGCAGTATCTTTACATGCATGTTCTGTGTATTGCACTATGAACATTAATAAATAACAAAATAACAGAAATATGAGCAAGACCCCAAGTTTCCCCAGGGAGACTGCCCCCTGTATTTAGGGAATAGAAGTTGCTTTGGATAAAATATGTTTGAAGGTTATGATGCTGAATGTTGTTAGTGCATGTGCCCTGCAGGCTGAGTGTGAGATGTATGAGAAAGAAGTATTCTGGTGTGTGCTGGATTAAGTAGTGGAGAGAGCGTTGTTATTGGAGTAGACTTTACTGGACAAAAGACTATTTTGTTCCACACAGGCTACTGCTGTCCACTCAAATGTGTTTCTTGGTTATCTGAGTTAAATGTGATTAACAATGTAAAGTGTCCATTTGTCATATGAAAACACACCACAGCACAGAGTGGGAACTGTGTGAAATTCTTCTCTGTATTTAACCCATTCACCCAGTGAAGCAGTGGGCCGTCAGAAACAGTGAGTGGGGCGGTACCTTATTCAAGGTAACTCAGTGGTGACACAAGCAGTCCTACAATTTGAATCCACGGCCTTCTGATCACAGCTACCTAACCACTAGGCCTCCTGCGACTGTTAGAGAGTTACTTATCTATGATGATCAGATGACCAAGATATTTGAATCCCATTTTGTTGCTTTCTTTTTTGATTCAGGTTCGGGGCAGGCAGGCATGTCTCCACAGGAGAGGATGAAAACCAAGATGCAGGAAAGGGCCAAAAGGAAAACAGCTGAGAAGTACAGTGTTGACCAGCTTTTGGAGAAGGTATACCTGCTCCTTTCAGTTCATTTCAACCAGCCCATTACTTCATTACCAGCTGACATGGGAATTACCAAACAGTGCAGGACTGAGGCCCTGTAGTAACAGCGACTGAGACCCCAACTTATCTCTTTTGACTGAATACTGTCCCTTTCACTGGCATCATTCACCCTAAACCGCTTGAGAAACACACTGAGAGGAACACACTTCTAATTCTCAACCCATGAATGTTTCTACACCTTCAGCTGTCTTTCATGTTCATAATTCCAAAATTTGGGTGTCTTCAAACGCTGGTTTTATGTCAACCATGCAACCACTCTTTGAATTTCTCATCTAAAAGCATCCTCTAGTTCATAATTTTCTTTTCATTTGAGAGAACTTCTGCTAATTTGATTATTTTATGCAAATTATACCAACCATCATGCAATATATAACGAGCTCCATCACAAAAAGTGTATGTGCAGGGCAACTAAACATAGATTTGAAATAAAACCCACATAAACTTATCTCTGATGATTTTGACCTGTTGACCTGTGTAACATTGTTCTCCTGTGTTTTGATTGGCTCCCATCCTAATCCACTCTTTTTCTGTTTGTTTGGTCGTATTTGTATATTTTGAAATAATTGGTCGACCCCAGTGGTTACACCCAGTCTCCTTTTCTCTCTCTCCCAGACAGAGGAGTATATGGACAATTTGGACTTTCCCATGGCAAAGATGTTCTGTCAGCGTGCCCTGGACATTGAGCCTACCAATGTGGCCATTCTGGATCTGCTGGGAAACATCTGTGCTGAGCTGGGGGACATAGACAAGGCCAAACAAGTATCCTTTCAGTCTGGCTGGTATAGAGATGCACCAGATAAGTGTGTTCTGTCCAGGTGGACATGAAGGCTGGCTCTGTCTCACTGGGCTGAATTTGTAGCCTTCCGTCTGGCAGTTTTTGAGCCGTTTGTGTTCGATTGTGGGTGATGAATGAAAGCGTATTGCACCTTGACGGTGGTTCAGGTCTTTCTGAAGGCGATGGAGCTCAGTCCTGAGGAGGGACACAGCAAGTACATGTACCTGGGTCAGATCCACACAGGCATGGAGGCTGTGCAGTATTTCAGCAAAGGCATTGAGGTCATTCTCAATGCCTTAGACAAGCAGGCCCAGGAGGTACGTTTGGATTGTTTTGTATTGTACAGTTTATTAGGACGATGTCAAGTGATTAAACTCATATGTGGATTGTGTCAAATGTGGTCATGTGATCATAGAAAATTAAACATTTGATGATGTTGTAAAAATAAAACAATACTGTATACCCTCAACTAGGCCTGTAATGATAACAAATTTTGCTGGACGATAAATTGTCCCAGAAATTATTTCGATAAACGATAATATTGCCATTGTGTCCATTTCTGCTGATGTAATGATAATGATATAATAATGCAAATGCACCCATTCAAAGATCCATAAACCTTGACTTCTAAAGATCACATAACCATGGGAGTGGAAGACACTGTAAGAAAGTTAGCATACCTTGACTTTGTGTGGCTTAAGGCAGGATCTCTCAGGAGTAGTAATGCGTCCAGTTGTGCTAAATTCTAGCTTGTCCTTATACTTTTGTCCAAGGCGATCGACTTCGTCTTAATAACTCCGGTTCGCCGGGGGTTATTATGGCAAACAAGGGGTCTTTGAAAAGCTCTCACTGAGCCCTATTTAACTGTGAAGATTGGTGGTTGCCCCATCTAGAAAAGCCCTGAGCAATGAGTGCATTTTAAAACCGGACTGGCTTTCTGCACTTCTAAAGGTCTTTAGAAGTTTAGAAATTTAGAGTCTTCTCACTTATTAAAATATAAAATATAGTTACACCTGATTATACTATTACTGTCCGAGTTTCCGCGATGCAAGAAACCTGCTGAAACGTGCTGGTTGCCATTTGGTGAATATGTGCTTTTATTGACAGCATTCTCAACAGAAACAAGGAAGTGGCTTCCAACAACTCAGGCAAAGTATGTTCCCGTAACGAAAAGTGAAGGAGAGGGAATCTAAATAGTGCAGGGGTAGTTACGGGGACCAATCAGAAGGGCAACACAAATCGGGGGCAAGTGATGAAACAATGATACACAGGTGGAAGTTATTTACAGTGATTTTGAGTCCTTGACAACAGTTCAACTTCAAGGCTCTGGCGACCCCTGGTGGTCGCCTACTGGTACCTGACAATTACTTTGCTGTTTTTTATTATTTTTATTATTATTTTATTTATTACAAACGTAGAGCTTTTTAAGCTCTGCTGCACACCAGAGCGCAAGATGCTGAGGATTAACGAGGAGAAATTGAGACTCCGAGGTTCTGGCACGTTCCCAAAGAAGTGCCGATCTGGAGAAAAAAACGGGTCCTGTAAGTGAGATGGCCGCACGCAGTGGCGTAAGCTTAAATGTGTACCTAGTTAGCATTATCTCACCCTGCAGCTAGCATTTAGGCTAACCCTCAAGAGAGTTCATGTCTCATTACCCTTAGGAAACGAGAGGGGGTGGTAGAGACCAATGTATCACACTGGAGTCCTTTGGAAAGCAAACAAATGAAAATAATTGCGGCCGGAAAATTATCACCTCATTTTAATTATCATGCAATTAATTTATTTATTGTTTATCGTGACAGGCCTACTCTCAACTGTCAACATTACTATTATCTCTCCTCGCTATTAATCCCACTTATCTGATCGACTTTTTTAGAGAGAATGGAGAGGATGAAATTTCTGTCACCCAGAAAATGCAAATGAACTGAATTTAGGCATGTTTTGCAATTGGGAAGTGTTTGAAATGGTTATGTGCAAGGACACAATATACAGAGGGGCTGTTTGTGTATGAAAGGAAACACATGTTGAACACAGAACAGTTCTGCTATCCTGAAGTTTTGTAGTCATCAGAAACCACAATACAATTTTCATGCTGCTTTCAGTTTTTTCAGTCACATCAACATTTTAATGAATATATTTTTGTTTGCAATAGACTTGCATGTGTTTTTTATTTAACAGCAGAACAATTGAGTAACTTTTTGAATATTTTAGTGTGAAATCAGACAGGTGCTCTCTGTGGCATACATATAATGAACAGTGTCAGTTACCGCTGCTTCTTCAAAAATGCTTATAATATGATTAATAGTGGTATAATTAGCATATTATATGCAGTATATAACTTACAAAAACTGGACATGTGGGGAAAATTTGAAATGAGGCATAAAAAACACTGCAATAACCACATTAACTTATCTATGAAGATTTTGACCTGTTGACATGTGTAATGCTGTGCTCCTGTGCTCTGATTGGCTCCCAAATTAATCCACTGATTGGATAAAATAAATGTAAAGTGTTATTTTTGAAAGGGAGGCTTGTAACTGAAATATTGTGACATCAAAAATGTGATGTAGTGCACCCAAAACGTGCCACAATGTATCATGTAGAATAAAATATTTATATCATATTTGATATAAACCAGTACAGTTCAACTCTCCAGTCTAATTCCTTCAAGTCATACATCACAATATACTAGATTCAAGATACTTTATTTTTCTAAATGAATAGTCATGCAAGTACAACACCGTGTGAGAT
>JBBKCR010040073.1:0-11222 GCA_037577295.1 Ladigesia roloffi
AAGCAGCAGATGAAGCGCTGCCATACATCCTCTCACCTGCACTCACAGTAACCCCTGCCTGATGGGTTTACTAGCAGAGAGAAACTCTCTCACAAAACACACTCAGACTCTCATCCACAAGACTGTAAAGTCTGAAAAAATGAAGTGATTCAACTCTTCTGTTAAAAATCCTGAATCTTATCAATCCTAATCTTAAAGATGAACTGACAGTGATGGGCAACATAGACATTCTCTCAGCAGCAGGCTTTTAACACTTTTATAGCTTTTATAATTCTTGCAAAATTCTGAAAATTCTGCGTGGATAATGGATGTTCTAGATACATCACTGCTAACAGAGCTGTCATTTCTGGGTGTGCCACAGACTGTATACACATAATATGAGCAGGTTTTAATTTGGTTTACATTCGTCACAGACTGTAGAATCATAATGTGAGCAGGTCTACGTCTGTTCTAGATACATCAATGACCATAGAACCATAATGTGAGCAGGCTTCTGTCAGATTTAGATAAGTCACTGACTGTAGAGCTGCAGTGTAACCAGGTTTTAGTCTGTTCTAGGTACAACTGTTGAATCATAGTGTAAGCATGATTGAGTTCTAGATACATTTCACGCATGCTTGATATTCTAGTATGTCAGGATATGTTCCTTATACATTAATTGCATATACAGAATCTCTGATTAATTTAGCTGTTGATTTTCAATGTGTGACAATGTTACACACACTTTCTACACATTTTAATGCACAGTTAATATTTACTATCTCCCATGTGTATCCAATATATATAGCACCTCTATGTAATAATATATCCCATATGTATTAGGTTTAAAAGAACCCAAATGTAATCATATTAAGCCCTATGATCTATAGAGTCATAGTTTGGCCAGATTTCAGTCAGTTTTAGACACATTAGGGTGTTATTGACTCTTTTACTGGGCAGGAAATAGGGAGAGATTGTGTTTCCACTCGTCTCTCGTGAGATGCGAGAAGGCGAAGAAGTCACTTTCGGAAGCTTTCGTTCCAGATTCAACAGCAAATGTGGGATCTTTCCTCACGTCCTGCTGAGTGTGTCTAAGGAGCACATGAAACCGACTCTGAGAAAGTTCCTGAAACTCTGCTGGAACTTCACTCAGGATGTTCCATGGAGAATACGTTTTAGTCAATGGTGTGAGGGTCAGAGAACACCTTAGTATGGACATGGTGATTTTTGTAGTATCACAAACTGTTAATATTTTTTTTTTCACATAATCGGTCATCTTTGCATATTTGAGTGGAGAAAGGCCTGGAATCTTTTAGGTGCTACAATATACTCTTTGGTCCTCACTGAATCATTTTGATTCATGTGTTGTAATTTAATTTCTCCCAATATCTAAACAGTCTCCATCCATCCATGCATTATCTGAATGGTTTATCCTTAACTAGGATCGCCTCCCTTCCAAACCCTACTAAAAACCTTCTGTAACGAATCACCTCCTACATACAAGAACACTCAAAGGCTTTTGCACACGCTGAGAGCTTCTACATTTACCGGAACTATTTGGGGCAAATTGTGTTTTTTTTACAGTCTAGAAATTGGCTCTGCATCACCACACAACGAGTTAACAGAATGTCAGACACTCGCTGTGATTGCTTCTTTTATCTTATTAAACAGATGTGTTTTGTCTGACATATTTCCGTTTGGGGCGGCACAGTGGCAAGGGGTTAGCACTGTTGCCTCACAGCAAGAAGGTCCTGGGTTCGACTCCCGGGTCGGGCGCAGGGTCTTTCTGTGTGGAGTTTGCATGTTCTCCCTGTGACTGCGTGGGTTTTCTCCGGGAGCTCCAGTTTCCTCCCACCACCAAAAACATTTGTAATTGGGGGATAGGTTGATTGAGCACACAAAATTTCCCCTGGGTGTGACTGTGTGGCCTTCGCCGGTGGTAGCTGGGATAGGCTCCAGCTACCCCCCCAACCCAGAGTGCGGGATAAAGGGGTAGAAAATGGATGGATACTTTCATTTATAGTTGTTTACTCAACACTGTTCCAATGATTAACAAGAAAGAAAATCAGCAGTTTATGAAATAAATGGATAAGTGGTTATTAGATTCATTTGGAAGGTGCTTTTGTCCAAAGCCCCCTACAGGTTGAGGAAACACTCGGGGTACTGGACAGAGAGAGATGCAGAGAAGAGTTCTAAGTATCCGATCTTTAAATAGGATGTAGTGCAAAACATATGGTGGATTAATAGTGTATTACTAAAGTTTTGCAATTCCCAGAAGCGTCCACTGGTTCTGTGTATTTACATAAAACTTGTTGGTGTAGTTATTAGTAGGGATGGGCTGAGCTGATCCACAGGATGGAGGTCTGGGCAGATTCAGGAACACTGTAACAGATCAGGTATCAGCAATAATCCACCCACTACAAAGCCTGTGTTTATTTTTGGGCCTGTATATACGCTGCTGTCGAGGAGCTGCCGTTAATGGACGTTTCTCTTTAAAGTAAACTTAAATAGAAATTCGGGATGGGTGCTTCTGCTCTAGAGGCCTTTGTGGTCTCCACGTTCCAGTGCTATAAACAGATCTCCTTGGTGTACTGAACAAACAGATTCACAAGGAGCTATTTTGATTGCATAGCAACAATAAGGGCAGTCTTTTAAAACTTTTTCAAGGGTCTGTCCACCAGATGCCCATCTCATGGGGATAAACCATTCAGAGTTGCTTTGAGGGAGTATTTTCTCCAACCTCTTCAATGTCAAATTGCTTTTGGCTTGAATTTCATGCTTGCAGGAGCCAGGAAGTGAAAATGAAATTATTTTAAATAGAAACACGACAACCTGCAAATTGCACAACTGTACCTAAGGCAAAAGGCCCTGCCACTGCATTTTCAACAATAAAACAATGACAAATCATTTCCCCATCATTTTCTCAGAGCTGTGCTCAATCGAATGATGGATACAGAAACACACACCCCTTTTTATTGTGCCCTGAGAGCTTGTGATTGAGTGGGAGACTTAAGTCTCAGTTGAAAAGATTTCAGGGGTATTGCATCCATTTTCTTTTTTTCCTCATTATTCAATGTTTGAGATGTAAGCATCTTTTAGAGTGGGTTTGGTGTGAAACAGTTTATTGTAGATCCTATATTTTCACTATTGACTCCCCTGCTTATATATAATGTTTACGACCAAATGTGTTTATATGTAACATTGATGAATCTCTGGCAAAACAAATGATTAGACAGTGCATAACAATTTCCTGGATAACGTTTTGTGCAATATATTGTTGATGTGTCACTAAAGACACTAAATGTGGTGTTCTATTTATGAACACATACTACAGGGCTGGGGTCTCATTTATAAAAGTTGTGATCTATAGAAAAAAACTTGATAGTGGAATGTGCGTATATGTGCGCAAACTTGAATCCATGCGTGCGAACATAACGGATTACATTTCTTTGTGCAATTAATTTTTTTCTTTGCTTTCCACATACACATGCCAAGGTTAAATTAAACAAAATTAGAACAAAAGTATATAAAATAAAATCATAAAATTAATAAGTTTGACATGCAGATGTGGATAATAGTGGATTTAGATTACCTAGATGTGTGCTTTTGGAACTTTGTGCTGAACTGGGTCCAATGTTATAGAGATTAACCCGACAGAACCGCGCAATTGACGACCCTGGGGGTCCTTGCAACTGGCTGTTACCAGCAGGAATTAGCTGACAGGTATGTTATAATTAACAGTAAAGTAGCTAGTTTATTCTAAAGCTTGTTTAAGATATACAAGAGTAATTGTTTAATTTTATTTTGGGTCTGTGTCTCCTTTCTCAGACACCACCCCAAACACACTAGTTTCCACCAGGATTAAATCCATCGGGGTCCTTGCTACTGTTGTGAAATACTTGAGCACTATTGTACGTCGCTCTGGATAAGGGCGTCAGCTAAATGCCGTAAATGTAAATGTAAATGTTTCCAGAGGTGTCAGGTCTAAAGCGCCCTACTTTTAAATCTGACCATTTTTTGGGGTGCACCGTCCTGTTGCCAGCACTCACTTTTGTTTACAGCTGTAGTGACTTGTTGCCACTCACTGCATTTATTTTTGTTCGACACACCACTATTGTGACCAGAAAACAAAATGTTTTTTTCGGTTTTCAACTTCCCCCACAAGCACATCTATTTTGGTCTCAGAGAAATTTCTCTTCTTAATTTTCCCTTCGGTTGCCATGAGGCTTTTTTCAGGTTCACATCGGGGGCTTAAATATTCATGAGGTTATTTGCATTTACCATGTATGGTTGAACAGGGACGTGTCAATGGCGGAATGTGCGGCAAATGCATGTGCCAACAATTCCAGGTAGGGTGCGATTTATAAAGCTGAATTTGCTTGGAGTTGTGCATGTGCACGTTTTCATAATCTGACGCCATTTTCGTCTTTTGGTCGTACGTACACGTTCAGTATGAGTTCTACGCAAAGTTTTATAAACGATACCCCTGATCTTTGAGCACACCTTCAGATTAAAAAAATGAGTTTTAATTGTTGCAATACACACTGTAAGTGCAGTTTTATAGATGCAAACATTATGCATCAGTTTAATTCAAATAAGCCTTTTATCATAGTAGCAAAGATTCACAGCATCCTGTCCAGCAATATTTGGAAATAACTTGTGCCCATACCCTCCCAGCACATTGTCAAGCAATAAAAAGTTCTGTCTGATTTGTTGGACAGTCATTTAACACTTGGGGGTCCCTGGAGCTCAGATGTTCTCCACTCTTTTGGCTTTTCTTTGGACTGGATTTAATTAGGGCACATTTTTGAAGAATACTTGGGATCATCATCCTGTTGAGAATTACATTTTCTCCAGAACTGAGAATTTTTTTTTTTTCATGACCAACACAAAGTGAATATCAGTGCAAAAAAAACAGTTATGTTTGTTTTAAATAACTGGAATATTTTCTAGAGATAAAAAAGCAGCATGTTATTTATTTTTCAGTAGGTGATACATGTATATGTATATAAATATGCATTTATAATCAAGATGAAGACATCAGCCATTACTCTGTCGATCGTGTTTCCCTCAAAGGCTTTGATTAAAATCCAGAGCAAACCCCGTTTTTTCCCACCAGGTCTGAGAAGCGCTGCGTTCGGTAACCATGGCGACAGCGGTGGTGTTATCCCAGGCTGATTCAGGCCTGCCAGTTGGTTCCCAGTCGCTACAACCAGTCGGTAACTTTTATTAGCCTGGAGCTCAAATGGATTAGCGCTGAATTGCAACAAAGAGTGGCTGCGCATAGATTTTCCGCCGTGTTACCCCCCTCCTGGGAACCGAGTGCCACCGGCTTTGTTCAAGACTGGACATTCTGGGAGAGCTGTGTATACACCTGCTTTGTGTCAAAGCACCACACACACACACACATCTTTTGGTCATCCACACTTCTAAAATAAAACATACCCCTTTCACTGCTGTTGGCGCAAAACCTGGCAGACATGGCGGCTTCACAGGAGAACGTTCACCACTTTAGATGTTGTTTCATGAAACAGATCACACAATGTGAGAGGCTGCTTGTCTTTGAGATGATCGAAAGTGTAAACTAAAAGGATAAATGGATTTACAAGTTCGAGGCTATGTACACTGCTTTTCTCCTGGAAGGTAAAAGAGGAGATGTGTCCGGCAGAGCAAGTGATCTTTAGAAGCTCCAGTCTGGATTCAAAAGTAAATCATTTTCAAGGAACATCAAAATAAACATATGTTCTGAGGTCGTTTGATCTCAGTCACTGTTATGACAACTGATGCTTTGTTGGAATAAGCTTTTATGGATAAGTCCGTTTTAAGCCATGAAAGACTTATGACGTGTTTAACCCCACCTTTCAGTGAAGTGTTGCGTAAAGGTGTTTTTACAGTCCCAAACAAAATCGCCAGTCAAACGTTTTGGCACACATTGTGTATTTTTTTTTAATGTCTGCATAACGAAATAGACATAATTCTGTTGCCTGAAATCTGAGATATTTTCGGCAGCTGGTGGCCTAGTGGCAAGGCAGTTGACCCTGTGATCAGAAGGTTTTGGGTTTGAATACCAGGACTGCCACTGGCTGCCCAAGTCTTCACTAGGTGAATGAATTTCACCTTGTTCACACTGTGCTGTAGTGTGCTGTGGTGTCTTCTGGGGTGGTTAATGGACCCATTACACTTTAGAAGCTTTTGATCCTCAAACTAAACCCATTCACGGTGGAGGGACATATCCAGGTCACCGTGAGACAAAATAATCCCTCACAAAAAAAAATTTTGTTCAGATTCTCCACTACATTACCTTCATCAGCATCCATAGAAACACTCAGACACGTGGAGTTTCACTGAAGGTCGATGGTGAATAAAGCGGCTGTATTTATGTTTGAGATGTGTGATTCCATTCACCACCTCTATATTTGTGTTGAGGGATTTGGTTCCAGTCAGCTCAACTATGTTTGTGTTGAGAGGTCTGGTTCCATTCATCTCCATTATATTTGTGTTGGAGAAGTCTGGTTCCATTCCCCATTACTTTACAATGAACCATTTTGCACCAAACCCACTCTGAATGAGTTTAAATGACTGGTTCAAGTTGAAAGTCTACTTTAAATGTGTCACTAGTAATTTTATACCTCGCCCTGATTTGAAGCTCCTTTTCCCCATCCAGCCTGGTTTCTCTGGAGTGTGTGCTGTGCTCCGATCAAAGGCTGTAAATGGCTATGTTTGGGTGTGTGTGTGTGTGTGAGTGTGTGTTTTCTTTTATGTGTGTGTAACAGTGGGGGGGGTGTCCTTTAGCACAAACTGAAACATTATCTCTATTGAAATGTTTGTTTAATTAATTTAATTTAACCATAATTCATACACACACCTCTCTTACTGACCACTGCCTTTTTTGTATATAATATTGTGTGTTTGAAGCGGTGTATTTCTGAAGAGTTTTACTTTAACTTTTAACTTTATACTCCTGGATGTCTGTTGTGTGCAAACTTTCTTTGACTTTTTGAAAGTAGACTTTTCCTTTCAGCCCATTATTGTTCAGGCCTCATGTAATTAAAGCTCAGTTTGAGTGTGTGTGTGTGTGTGTGTCTGTGTGAGAGAGAGCAATAGAGGCGGGGGTAACTTGTTCATATTTACTCTGTCTAATCAGACGCACGCCCACGGCCTCGCCACTTGGCTTATAACGAGAGCAATTAGAGAAATATCACGTCACCCTAATTACAAAACTGTGGGTCAAAGTCGGCTCAGGGCAGAGGGGCTTCGATCCTGTATGCGTAGCTTATGATTTCCTCCTAAAGGGCACAGAACATTTGTTCTGAAGTGTGTGTGTGTGTGTGTGTGTGTGTGTGTATGTGTAATTGTGTGTGTGTGTGCACATGTGTGTGTGTGTGTGTGTGTAATAATGCATCATCCTCCAGCTGAAAACCTTCTGTGTATTGGATTCTTTATTTATTTATATTTGTATCATATATGTTATTTAATTATGTCCATAGTATTTATACCCACTTCTCTTACAGACCACAGCATTTTGTATATGTAGTATAATGTATTTAGTATTGACTAGATTCTGGAGAGTTTATTTTGACTTTCGTATTTTATGTTGTTCTGTGTCTCTGTGTCTGTGTAGTCGTAGCACTAGCAGTTTCCTCCAGGATCAGCAACGTTTTCTGATTCTGATTCTGAAATGTTGGCTCCAAATATGAATGGCTGTGGACTCGCTGAGGACAGAGATGACAGATTACAGATGCAGATTTTGCTTGTCGGATGCTGATGGAGCGCTTCGTGTGTGTGTGGACGACTCCTGGCTCACATGTTTCTTGTGGCGCCGAGGGCTCTCTGACGAACTCCTGCATTCCTATAAGGACTGTGTTTTCATTCCTGATCGGGCCGTGCGGTCTCATAAATCTGATAACTGTGTAGGAGGGCTGTTACCTGGGAAACGGTCCCAATAGGCAGTTCAAGGGCGGGTGGGCGGACTCAGCGGTTATTTAGCTGATGCATCACTTAACACAAAATCTACAAATACACTCAAAGAGCCAAACCCAGACCCTTCGGACCACAGCGGTGCCAATATACTGGTCAAACGTTTGCTATCCACTGAGAGTATTACTGCCTTCTTTTTTACTTAAATACACTTAATACAAAATTAAACTTACAATGTGTTCACCATTTAAGTACAGAAAATATATATTTTTTATTCATCACTATTACTGGTGAACTGCAAGTGCTGCCTGATAAACATTTTGGTTCCCACTGAAGTTTTTGTATAACGCAGGTATGGCCAATGACTCTTAGGGCCTGATAATGCACCGTGCTTTTGCCACTGTCATTGCTATTTTGTGCAAGCACATCGTCCATTTTTTTCGACAGAAATGTGTGTTGTCATTATAGCAGGTGGCATTGCACTGGGTAGGGCAGGTCACTGAAAAGAAGGGGTGTGGCTTGGTGCATAGAAAGAATTTGCTATTTTGTGAGAAGTGAAAGTCATTTCGCCACTGCGAAAAAAAACCTGGTTTGTAACCATTCATGCATTGTTCAAAGGCTATCATGTGGGGGACGTGGAACTGTTATATGGTGTTTTTGAAATCACGTGTGCAATAACAATCATATCTACACTACACTAAACACACTCTTTTAAAATTCATAGGTGGGCTGTTACAATAAGCACCCCTAGCAAAGGGTTTGGGAGGATTCCCTCTATCCCTGAAGATCAATTGCTCCCGTGTCTTCACCTCATTATACACAGCACCCCATGGAACATGCACTGGGTATTTAAAGGGAGTGAGAGTGTGAACTCTGATTGGTTTATTGCATGCTAATTTACTCATTTAAGACAACCCATTTGAACTATGCGCCAGGCGCAACGTTCACTTTTCCAAATGGCATTATAGCGCTCTGCTCTGCCCCCTCCCCCAAAGACAACTGCGCTTCTGACTTCAGACAATGCGCGACTGACTCTGAGAATCAGGCCCTTTCTGTTTTGGTGACTCCTAATGGTGGAGTGTGATGAGTCCAAGAACTGGTGTGGTGTGGGCCATTAAAGAACTCTTACTGGTGTTGTGTGGTGCGTCCAAGGACTCCTAGACCTTGTTCACATGGACGTCTATTTTGTTGCATTATGTAGCAGCACATGCTTGACTTCAGTAATGCGTAATGCATTTAGTAATGTCTGACGCCGTTTAACACCAGTCTGCAGTCCAATATGTAGTTTCTTGTATTCACCTGTGGGGGCAGTAAATCTTCTGTCCAGGTTGTGGGACATCTTGATTTGTAGTTCTACATTGTAAACATGGACCCTTACAATGTAGAACACTGCAGACATGGGACACATTTATTGCATGCAACATTTTTTATGGCACCCGAACACACAGGTGACCTGTTTGTTCTGTATTCTGTGATTTTGTTGCTCTGTTATTGGTTACATTTGTGACAGTATCAGCCTGTAGGTTCCCCTCCCCTTAGTATAATGATGCTTGAAAGTTTGTGAATGGTTTAGAGCTGTCCACATTTCTGCATAAATATGACCTGAAACATCATCAAGAGTCCTCAAAGAGATAAATAAATCAGACATAAATATTTCACTTGATCATTTATTTATTGAGGAAAATGATCCAATATTATATATATGTAGACAATTTGGACAATTCTAATGGGTTCAAAGCTTTATTATACATATCACCACTGAATTATGTATATGTAATTTGATGTTGATGTATGAAGGATGTTAATGATTGCACTACGGCTGGAGTAAGGTTGGCGCTGTTGTCAAATCATTGTCCCCAACAATGTCAAAATCAAAACTATGCCCTCGCAACCAGCACTCAGGGAGCGAAGGATGTGCTGTGCAAAAGTTGACGGCACGCTCCTGAGCTCGTTTTCTTTCTGGGTCAGTTACTGTTATCATTCTGACACCATTCATCTCTCAGTTTATCTGGTCTCCTTTGACACAGTGCCTAATCTGCATCCTGCCATTGAGGGGCCCGGCAGCCTAAAGAGCTGCTCTGTCTCTCTTTCTGACGCTGCGCGATTCTGACAGTGGAATTCCCCCCTCACCGGCCTGCCGCGGCCCAGGCGTCTGGCCCACTTGTTGAATAGGTCAGCCGGTCCCCAGGGAGTATGGAGGGTAAGAATAGCTGAATGTCATGGAGGCCCGTTTGGGCCCTAACTTAATTATGGTACACTTTTAGACGAAAAGCCCCGGAGCAGCTGCTGTATTCCTGCAGGTAGCTGGACTCCAAGGTGCCGTGTACCTTTCCTTATATAACCGGCTTTATCCCAGCTGAAAGGATGTCCCGGCCGGGCGGATAAGAGGCGGATTTGAAGGATGCCCCTGTTGACCATTGATATTAAAAGAAGGGGCGAAGAGAAAGGGATTTGTCTTATTAGCACAAATTGTCTGGACTTTGCAAAACCTCCAGCTTTGAATTGCACAAGGTCAGATGCTCAGTCTGATACACATCCGGTCAAAGTCAAAGTAAACTTTATTCTGATCTCAGCTATTTACATGAATACAATGAGACGAGACAGTGTGGCTCTAGAGAACAAACTACACAAAGAATACACAATGAAGTTTATAAGCTATAAATATTGTGCCAATTTTGCATCAGCGGTCAAATGGAAAGCAACAATACTGGAATGTAATTGTGTGCTTTATATATGCAAATGATCAACAGAAGTTCAATATAAATATATGTCCGTCTGTGAAAGTACAGAAACCCTGAGAAAGTCCAAATAGACCTGATACTCATCTGATCCCAATAGATTAAACAATGTCATTCTAATGGTAAACATACTGTCTTTGTCAAACACTTGTTGGGAAAGAAATTCTCAAAGACCTTCAGGAACACCGGAGCAAACCAGTCCTTCACTCTGCTGGAACTTTAGTAGGTTGACAGGAAAACAGAATCAGCCACTTGTGAAATAATATCTCCCATGTTTTATACAGCCCTCCCTCTGCCTGTTTTTCTTTTTCTACCTGTCTGCCTTTCTGCCCGTGTCTCTGTCCATCTGTCTTTCCAGTGATCCATCCATATATCTTTCTGTCCATCTGTCACACCATCTCTTCTATACTCGTCTAGCTCATTATATTTTTTTCTATCTATCTATCTATCCGTCTGTCTGTCTGTACATCTGTCTGTCTGCCTTTCTTTCTTTCTGTCTGTTTGTCTGTCCATCTATCTATCTATCTATCTATCTATCTACCTATCTATCTATCTATCTATCTATCTATCTATCTATCTATCTATCTA
>JBBKCR010040127.1:0-26828 GCA_037577295.1 Ladigesia roloffi
GGGTGTAATTTCGATTTCTCTGTGCATGTTTTTGTACTTGGAAAGGTCTGACGCCCATCCACTTCCATTAAATTACTACCAGACTGCTACGGCTAAAGCTAAAAATCTGCGTTTGTGTTCTGCTGAGGAAAAAATGTTACCTTCGACTTGGATGCCCTGGGGGGTAAGCAAATAAACATCAAATTTTCATTTTAGGGTGAACTATCCTTTTAAGGGTTACAGCATACACCTAACTATAATGCATTTGTCACCTTTTCACAGGCATGAGCACAGTCCATGAGGTGATAGTAGCTCGTCACTGTGGAATGAGAGTCTTCGCCCTTTCCCTGATCACTAATCAGGCTGTGATGGACTATGACAGTGTAGAGAAGGCTAATCATGAGGAGGTTCTGCAGACTGGACAGCAGCGGTCCCAGCAACTGGTCAAAGTTGTGTCCACGATGGTTGCCCGCATTGACCTGGGTAACAGCTACAAAAATTCTGAGGCACACGGCTAAGAAAATAAGACTCCACACACCACGTGCATAGATTATTTACATCAAAATATAAGACATCCTGCTAGAATGACATGCATGTTGCACTGCTACACAATTGCACTCCCAACAGACAGCTTTCAGCTGCCCTTAACAAAGACTCTTTGCGCCTTGTTCATACTGTTTATTTATGTTTACATTCCTGAGGAAAATATTTTTTTATTTAATGTCTTAAGATCCCAAATCCAGCATGTTTGCAACAATCGACATTTTAATATTTGTACATAAATGACATACTAATGTATTACCAATTTTATTAATAATGTTAAATTAAGAGATCCATTGCCCCAGACTATTTATTGAATGTCTTAAATTTAGTTGTCTGATCTGTTCAAAACTTTAAACAGCAACATTAATGAAGGATGGTCTTAAGAGACATTTATTCAGTTTATTTATTTTTATTATTATTATTATCTCTGTAGAGGAAATATTTATTAATGGTACATTTTTTTCACCAGGGTATTGTTTGAGTGTTTTTATAAAGATGCATTTTTGTGCCAGGTGCAAAATGTAAGAGTTTAGCAAAAAGAAGCTTTGGCGTATATTTCCATCTAATGTACAATAAAAAATAATTTAATGCTTTATTTTCATTGATGTTACTGAAATGTGTTGGTGACAGGTTGCATTTATATTATTTCTCATTACATTTTCCTTCAAGAAAGTGTTAGTTAGGGCTGCCACAAACTATTATTTTTATAGTCAACAAGTCACAGATTATTTTTGCGATTAGCCGACTAATCAGGTCATGCGTACATTAGACATAAAACGCACAGCTTCTTATTATTTTACCGCTTGAAGTTTTTAGGCTATGAGCCAATTAAAAAATTAAGACAAGATGATAGATTATTTAGCTTTTAATGAAATTTGCGGCTTGTAACAACAAACATTTCTTTAACTATAGCTTAAAGTGCTACAGTACATTTACAGTTCACATATTATTTAGACCTATTTAGTCCTGCCATAATATTGTAGCTACGTTTGTGCTGAAAACAAAAATATGAAACACTTGGGAATGTTGGTTATATTTACACAAATGTCAGAGCATGCTACAATCACCAGAATCCCTCAGTTTACCCTCATACTCCAGGGTGTGAAAGTATTGAATAGGAGCAGAACGGAGTACAGAATCAAATGAGGTAACGTTAGGCACCTGAAACTAAGAAAGATCCACAAAAATAAAGTTTTGGTCTCACTGAAAAATAACAAGTGCTTTTTGTGCTCAGTAAGTGCTCACAACTATATTCAGGTTTACTACACTCTGGCTGTATATAGACGTAATTATACACAAGTCTCTTCTTCATAGCCAGGTAAGTTAGCTTTTCTACTCATCCTGGAGCGAAGCTGTTCTCTGCATATCCTGCACAACCCCCACTTGTGGACGTCTGGACCTCATACCACCCTCATTTCTGACCGTTTGAACAGACACATGTACATTTGTTGGTCGCTGGAGGTCATTTTGCAAAGCTCTAGCAGTGCTCCTCCTGTTCCTCACTGCAAAAAGGTGGAGGTAGCAGTTTTTGCACTCCTATGGCCTCCTCCACATCTTCTGATATACTGGCCTGTCTCCTAGTAGCGCTTCCATGCTCTGGACACTATGCTGATAGACAAAGCAAACCTTCTTGCCACAGCACGCATTGATGTCCCTGGATGAGTTGCAGTACCTGAGACACTTGTGTGGATTGTAGACTCCATCTCATGCTACCACTAGAATAAAAGAACTGCCAGCATTTAATATGACCATCAGCCATAAAGCATAGAAACTGAGAAGTGGTCTGTGGTCACCACCTGCAGAACCACTTATAGGCAATTAGCATGTCTTGCTTAGTGCCGGTAATTTCCACCTGTTGCTTATTCCATTTGCACAACAGCATGTGAAATACATTGTTAATCCGTGTTGCTTCCTAAATGGCTTAAGTGTTCCCTTTATTTTCTTAAGCAGTGTATTATAACACCTCTCATATGATGCCTTGTGTAGTTTTACTGACAAGAAAGAACACTGTACAATTTATTCTCATTTTCTCAGTAGTGTACACATTAGCAGTTAAGTCGTTTTTTACAATACCACTTCATTTCATGTCTAAAGCTCAAATAGCATAATACACAGTACCTCTGCTTATTATCCTATATGACAGGCTAGAAGAAGTTGTCTACTAGGTTGTTTGACAAATGGCAGTATAGATATCAGTTCGAGTGACAGATGCTCATGAGTGGTAGATCTAGCAGGACAGAAATTTTGACAGCAACACATTTGTCATGTCACAGGCACCCTTAACTCAGCTAGTGTGGCTATTGTGGGTTTTTGCTCCACAAAGAGCTTCTCCTTTTGGTTTCAAGGTGTTCCTTTTGTTTAGTGACAGGGTATAATTTAGATTTGTCTGTGCATGATTTTTTTTACTTTGAAAGTTGTGATGCCCATCCACTTCCATTAAATAACTACCAGATTGCCACGGCTAAAGTTAAAAATCTGCGTTTGTGTTCTTCTGAGGAAACAAAGTCACCTACATCTTGGATTCCCTGGGGGTAAGCAAACAAACATCAAATTTACATTTTGGGGTGAACTATCCCTTTAAGACACTTAAGCTGAGCTAAGCAGTGATGTCAGCAAGAACATTGTTGTTCGTTAGAGTCGGGACTCTCAAGCTGAAGTCAAGCTAAAAAGAATGGGAGTCTGGAATACAACAACTTCCTCTGAGAAACGTCCATGATCTACAAATAAAAACCTTACTTTTAAATTTCTGAGTTATGCACTTTATTGGTTTGGTCTTTGTTTTTAACTTGTTCTGTTTTCTGATATGGACCTGCTCTGAAAAAGCTATTCTGCACATGCAGAGATTCCGCTCAATCTATTCATTATGGCTATTCCAAGATATTTTAGTTAATTTCTACTGCCCCATTCACACAATGTGAAGGGCAGCCAACATTTTTTTAATCAGAAGTGATGATTGTTGTTTCCGTGATTTTTAGCCTAAACTGAAATATCAAACATGGACAAATATACAAAATGAAAAATATTAACCAAGTTTATTAGCTAGAAAATATTTCAGTAGGTGTTTTTTTAAGACATTTATTTCAGGCCACTGAAGTATTATTGTTCAGCAGTATGTTCTATTTACTGCTGAAACATAACCACGTTCAAACTCACAGCATGCTAAATAGGCCAATCATCACTCTTCTAGGGCTGGCCCACTGAGATTAATGCACAAAACTGATTTGATTAAACTGTGCATCGCTTCTATATGAATAAATGAAGGACATCAAAATAATTTGTCCATCAATGAATGATGTACACAAATAAAAGCAGTGAATTCATTTTTCCAGTATGTTGTTTGAAAGCCTCTGGTGGTGGATCAATTGAAGCAACACCAGCCGAATTCTGCATGTACTCAGAGAACATGCATCCTAAACAAAAACACGGTTAGGTGGTTGGGCCATGCTGACCATGCAGATTCATGTGTCTTTTAAAAGGGAAATGCCAAGCGAAAGTTTTTCCACACTGTGAGCAACAGAATGGTTTTTCTCCGGTGTGGACCCGCTGATGGGCAGTCAGGTTGGAGCCATGGGCGAAGCTTTTGCCACACTGCTGGCAGGTAAATGGCTTGCTGCCACTGTGGGCTCTCTCATGGGTGATGAGGTTCCCCCTGAGGGCAAAGCGCTTTCCACACACTGCACAGCCAAAGGGCTTCTCGCCTGTGTGAATGCGCTGATGTCTCTTCAGGTCAGATGCATTGTAGAAGGTTTTAGGACAAAAAGTACAAGACAACAACTTGTGTTTGTTAGCTTTTGGCAGGTTCTTCACCTTCGTCAGCATGGTTGACCAGCTGTTCTGTTTGAAGGTTCTGCCTTGGATCTTTCTTGCCTGTTTTATTCGAGGCTCCACCACATGATTTATACTGCAAGAGGGTAAAATCCTGCTGGTTCCAGCTAAGTGAAATAGCTGGGAGTCTGTGGGTGTATGTAAAATCTCCTGGATCTTAGAAGAACAGCCTTGTGCCTCAAAGTTCACAGTGCTGAAAAAGGGCCAAGGCAATGTATCACTGTCCATCATCTCATATGATGCTGGTTCGTTTGGCCTCTTTGACATAGGCTCTTCCACCGGCTCCATCTTGCATTGCACCATCAAAGGACTCCCTTCATTGTTCTTCTGTTTTTTCAGATGGCCAAAAAGGACATCATATTCACAATGCGCCACCTCAGAGTTACAGGACTGCACCGAATAACGATTCTGGGGCTCAATGTTTTCTTCACTGCCAAAGTGACTGTTGCCGTCTCCTGAAAACATAATATGTGAGATCAGGTTAGTGATACTGATACTTCATTGATAAAGTACTAGTATCAATCATCTGGTACATTTGTTTAGATTAGAACTTAATAATTACAGCTGAATGAGTCTGAAACAAGTTTTTTTTGTCAACATGCTGTGTACATCTGTAAAAATCTGTAAGGCTGCATTCTGTGAGCAGTGTGTTGTTGTTGCCCAAGGAGATGCGGAAGATGGAAAGTAGATGATGGAAAACTTATGCAAACAGAACGTGTCACTCTTTCTGTTCCAGTGACTGGAACTGATATCTCTGCCTAGGTTTACCTTATATATAATCTTTGCTATTTTCTGTGCAACAAGTGATTTCCTTTTTTGGAGTGTAACAAAACAAAAGAAGCCATTTTACCCTCTATGATACTTACAGTGTTTAAGGCCAAGACATGCAATGTACTACACTATGCTGTGAATCATACGAACATTACAAAGCATTACGGAGTGCTCTGCAGAGTCGAGGCTCTGTGACGAGGGTTCTTCTGTGTATTTTGAAGACTTAAATCTAGTAAGATGGTGCAGGCCTGCAAAACCTCCTTACCCGTCTCTTGCCCATTTGCCTTTGTGGATAGCTTCAGGTCAGTCTGGCTTCCTTCAAAAAGGCAGTCTGTAATGAACACTGGGTGACAATCAGACTCCACTTTTACAGCTGTAGTGCGGTGTCCTCTGGTATCTGCTTCATCTTCAGTGGTCAGTGAGTCACTATGAATCTGGGATGGTTGGAATTCAACACCTTTCTTACCAACTGAAATAACAATCTGTTCATTTCTGCAGATCAGAAAAGAATTCTGTCTTCTTTGGTTTATATCCTCCTGTAAGTTGTCTGTCAATCCATGGGAAGTGGTTGGACTGTCTTCCTTTTCTTCCCCACAAACAGGCTTTTGGCATTGGTCTTCTGCATTCGTATCTAAAATGACACAACAAAACAACAAGCCATTAATTTTTTTTGTGTTAATATTAAAGTAATCTGTTAGATACTAAAATTGGCAACACAAATAGTGCATTTATGTTGCAGATTTACACAGATTTACAGTTTAGCTGGAAAGGTGCAATAGGCAATGTCAAAGAGTTTTCTTAAATAAACTATAAAATGTATGATCCTTTTGAGGACCATTTTTGTAAATATAATATCTGAAGGAGTCTACAGAACATCCGTATACTTTACACATTGTAGGAATAGCAATCTCATTTTCAAGCATGATACTTCGAAGGCAGTGGTTCTTCAATAGCAAAAAGTAATCCTTTATGGCATCCCTCCAAATTAAAGGGTTTACTGATATTTATATGCTATAATATGATAGGTTCTGTGTATAAACAGAATTGATACATCAGGTGGGTTATGCTCTCTTCTAAAAGCCTTTTTATTTGTTCACGTCTTAACCAGAACCTGTACATTATAACTCTTGAATTACTTATACAGTATTATAGTTTCATATAAAATGGACCCTTTATTTGTGTGGTTCCCAAACCAACCCTTGTGTACTAAAAGATGAAAAATATTGACATTGCAATAATGAAATCCACTAAATGAAAATATTCCAAATTATCAGTTGATGCAGCAGAGCCCTCACTTCGTCTCATGTAACGACCGACTGTGCGTGTATGAAGAACAGAGGGAGACGACAGAAGGAAAGTTATACATGTTATACAGTAACCCCCCACTTATACATGGATCAGCAGTCACGATTTTAGTCTCACACAGATTTTTCTGAGAACCAAAACTAATAATTTATCGCAGAACCCCCACACATGCATAGAAAAGGCAGATATTCTCTGCATTTTTTTTTTGTCTGGTCCTTGTCTGCAGCACACCCATGTCATCGTGCTGGGTTTCTAAGCACTGCATCCTAACAAAACCCCCGCAAAAGGCCAAGGGGTCTTGGCGGATGAGGCCCAGACTTCACAGCTTTTTCATCCGTGTACTCGGAGGCTGGAGGTTTGAAAGTAGCCAAACCGAGCATGTTATTTATTTTTCCACAAAAAAATCGGAGGGTTATTTTGTACTATATAAACAGTAACCCCTGCTTATTTGTGGTACATCATTAGTCATTTGCTTCAGTAATTTGCATACTTTTTCTTAGAAGTAAACTAGTAGTTGTTTGTGAAAACTGCAAATTCTTGGAAACTGCAGATCTCCTTTTTACATTTTAGTGCTAAACTGTTAAGAGAAATATAACTTACACATTTTGTAAGAGAAATATCAAAGCTACAATTCAGCTACAAAAATGGTTTAGTATTGTTGAAAGAAAACAAAGACCACGTCTTGAGATGGTGAAATTTTGAGGGGATCACAAACTTGCCGAAATTTTCAGAGTCTCTCTCCCATGTTTGAAAATTTTGGTTCTTTGATTCTGCATCATAATTACTTCAGATTTTAAATTAGGTATTTTGGGGGCATATTTAGGGTTTCATGGTTATATAATATTCATTTTAGGCATTTTTAACCACATCAAAACAACGCGGGTTTTCACTATAAGTGGGTGCTCTTGAAACATATCCCCCGCGAAAAGATAAAAGTAAACCCGTATTTATACTCCACATCAAGTGGTCCACATCTGTTATACTATTCAACCAAGTTACTGCAGACTAAGTAAACCTCTGAAAAATGTCAGAAGGAATGGAAGTAACAGTACGTTTTCACTACGTTTTGTTTTTTTTCCACGGTAATTCACGTACGCCGGATTTCTTTAGTATGCGCTGTCGTTTTTAGTATAAGCAGGGTAAATACAGTAATACATTAATTTAGTCTACCATAAAATAACGGTTTTAAAGTGAACAAACGAAAAACACGAGAACACTAGTTGAAAAGCTCGAGAGATCTCCACGCGTCACAGGACACCTGCCAATCAGCAGCAAGGAGAACGGCCGAGACGTAGAGCTGTAAGCGCACCCCATGGTCTCAAATTATTTACAGAATGAACAGGCACACATTCCCACAGAAACACTCCCAAAATGTTGTGGCAAGAAGCGTAAAAGTTGTTATAGCTGCAAAGGACAACCACGTCGATGTTAAGCCAATGTCATTGAATGCAATGTCATTAAAGCCCCTTTTGGTGTAATGGACGGGCGTCCCAATACTTTTGTCTATATAGTGGATTTACGGCTCAGATCAGCACATCTACAAAGGCAGTAGCTGTGTTACCTTGCTCGCTATAATGACTGTCCAGCAAAGGAGGCTGAAATGCAGAAACAACAGGGAAATTACTGTTTTTAAAAGCTTGCTTCAGGTCCCGTAGTTTTCCCTTCAGTGACTCAATCTCGGTCTGGCCCCTGTGGATCTCTAAACGCATCTCTACACACTCGGAGTCTATGACTCTACAGATCTCAGCCAAGGCGGCTCTGGCCAGGCTCTCCATGACAGGCCAAATCTGAGCCTCCAGGGTCGCGTGTGATGTTGGCATCTTGGCACTGAATTTTAGTCGTTAAGATGCACCAATTCTGCAACGTTTTAGTTCACTCAGACGTCTTCGTTCTTTTCTGACTCGGTTTGCAACTAAACAAACAATGGTCAGTCTCTTCCGCTTTGCTTTGTCTGGTGTCATGTGAACCGGCTGAAATTACCGTAATGCACCAAGAACCGTCTCCAAAATCTCCTAAAAAGTACCTAAAATTATGTAAAGTTTTCGATTGTTGATTTTAATCCAAATCCATATGGTAAAGATCCACTCTGTCAACTAGTTTAATTTAAAAAAGTCTTAACGAACTGCTTGCTATCATTTTGCCTGATCTGCAAACACATGTCCGCACTAAACACATTATCAGAACTGAACATTCTTTGTATCCGCATGGCTACAAGATCAGGAGCAGAACGCAAAGATTGGGGTATGTATTAAAGTTGTACATAATGTTTAAATGGGCCCGACACCTTTCCCCTCGCCAAGCTATATTCTTAAGGCACCAGTGTTGAGGTACACGATATGGACAAAAATAACGGGACACGCTTATTTTTCTGATTTTGGACAAGGCCCCTTACAGTGAAGGGCAGCCTTAATGCTTCAGCATACCAATACATTTTGGAGAACGCCATAATTGCAACTTTGTGGACACAGTTTGGGGAAGGTTCTTTTTATTCCAAGCAAGGTCTATAAAGGTTTGCATTAAAGACGTAACAGTCCTTGTACTATCGAGGACACTGTATGATCGCGCACACAAAGTATGTATCGTTTCTTGTACCCCTTGTAAACTCATCGCCATAATGAGCACATGAAAACAACGTTGTCTCGCAAGTAATCGTGTCCTGATTTTCGTTTAATTTTTTATTTGTTCATTATGTGTTAAGAGATATTGGTGGTGCAAGATTCAAATGTAGCCCCACCTGTGGGTTGTAAGAGGTTGTAAGAATGGCCTTAAACATAAGTGGTTGGGGCCAAGAAGAGAAATAAAATAAAGGGTTTCAACTAATTTGAGAACAGGAGTATAAAAACGAGACCCCAGTGACCCCAAAATACGCAGTGGATCCACAGAAAGACTGGTGTCTTTTGCTGTCTGATTGGCAAAATAAAGGAAAACAGCAATATTATTTTCTGTTGTAAAATTGTCTTCATTTTTTCCATTTTTTCATGTCACCTGCAGAGCCCTGACCTTAATCGAATCCAACACTTGGCATAAACTAAAACAAAGATGGAGAGCCAGGCCTTCATGTCCACATCAATGTTTGATATACAAAAGCTTGACAGAATGAATGGCCTATACAAAAATTCCCACAGAAACAGAAACCTGCTATCTATGTAAAACACCAAGCATCTTAATATATTACATATAGTTTCTGGCACCTTGATCTGTTTGCTCAATATGAACTGTAACTGTATTAGATAGCTCAATACTTTACATCTCACTGACAGACATCAAATACTCTGAATCATGCTTACAAATGGCCTTCCTGTTCAAAACATACATTTTTGCATTAATACATATAATTAAATATTATCCAATCTCAATGACTGGTATTTTTTGTGAATGATAATTATATTCTAAAATAGCTGAATAACTACTATCACTTGTTGCAACTTTGATAGTATAAATATAGACAAATGATTACTGTGGTTAGAATCATGATTCAAATCCAGTTACGAAGTAAGACATGCTTTTGTTACATATTTTTATCCTATCACTCAGGTTTTCCATGTATATTTACCAAATAATCACTATTAAATCATTTCAAAATAAATTTGACAATCAATTTAATGACAATGGTGCACTATATGATGTTGTAAACATGTTAAAGTGGCAGGTGAAAGAGAAACAATTATTATTTGCACTTATTTGAATGATCACAATATCTGATGTAAAATTTTAGTAATATTTTTTTAATCAAGCACCAGAGTACCTACCTAACCAAATAAATAAGATCTACAGAAACCATGCTCTATTTAAGCTTTTTCAGTGTCACCCACCATGAAAGAGTTCAATGTCCATGCATGACTAAAGATACATAATACAACATAAATAATAACACAAACTTCATTTATAGACATATTAAGAAATACATTGACGTCAAATCTTCTTCATAATTTGCTACAGTGAATCATTTTAATGGATCATCTAGTGTTTGTCTTTCAAATGAACAACCGTTCACAATGAAATTCCAATAATAAAGAAACATCATCCTGGATCTGTTCAATTGTAACACACAGATGTACACACATTTCTGATCTACTTAATCTAGACTCATTTTCATCAAAAGAAATGATTTTAAATAAATTTGGTCATTGGGGACTGCCAAGACAGTTAGGGCAATGTGACAACATCTCACATTTTCCTGCAGTTTACGCTCATAGTGATTAGTAGCTGGATGTGGTTAGTGGATAGGCCCTGTAATCAGAAGGTTGGGGGTTGGAATCCCAACTACTAGTGTTACCACTGAAATACCATCCCCACACACTGCTCCCTGGGCAAGGTACTGTCCCCACACACTGCTCCCTGGGCAAGGTACTGTCCCCACACACTGCTCCCCAGGCAAGGTACTGTCCCCACATACTGCTCCCCAGGCAACCCTTGTTGGTGGCAGCCAACTGCCCACTTCAGAGAAAGCATATCACATTGTTCATTGTGCTGCGTGTGTCTTGTAAGGTCTAATAAAATGAAGACAATAAGTATACCACAACAGGATTATTAAGAAAAGAAATTATAGCAAATAACTAAAAATAAGGTGAAGTACCAAGCGCTAGGTGAAGAAATGCAAACTAGTTTTTCTCTTGTTTATCATTAGCAGACATTTTAGATGGTAAAAAAACACAGTATTGATCCAAAAAATAAAACCCTCAGCTGTGATTCATGCTGATCTTAACCTTTAAAAACATAAAAAAAGACAACACTTGTTTCATATACAGAGTATTCATTTAGAAATGTGCATGAGCTGCCTACTACTTTCCTAAAAAGTGCTTGAGACTCCACCAGCAGAACAGCACTGCATCATGTTCATCCATTCATCTTTAAAGCAAGCCACAATTACAAAGTCTGGCTGACTTCCATACAACAAATAAACTGCACATGAATGTATATAATTAAGATACGAAACTAGTAAGCTTTAAAATAACTTGGTTACAGTCAAACATGTTGGAGGTGCAATGAGGTTTTGGGGTTGTTTTGCTGCCTCTGACACTGGGTGCCTTGACTGTGTGCAAGGCATCAGGAAATCTGAGGATTACCAAAAGGATTTTGGGTCGCAATGTGGGGCCCAGTGTCAGAGAGCTGGGTTTACCTTCGAGATCTTGGGTCTGCCAGCAGGACAACGACCCCACACTAACTTCAAAAAGCTCCAGAAATAGATGGAACGAAGTGCTGGAGATCTTTGAAGTGGCCAGCAATGAGAACAGATCTAAATCCCATTGAACACCTGTGGAGAGATTTTTAAATTACTGGTGGGAAAAGGTGCCCTTTCAATATGAGAGACCTGAAGCAGTTTATAAAGGAAGAGTGGTCCAAAATTCCAGGTGAGAGGTGTAAGAAGCTTATTGATGGTTATAGGGAAGCACTGATTTCATTTTTTTGCCCAAAGGGTGTGTAACCAAGTATTTTAGGGCGGAAAGAATTTTGTCCAGCCCATTTTTTGAGTTTTGTGTGATATGTCAAATTAGCTTTTTATCCCTCCTGTTTTTGTTTTGTTTCAATACACACAAAGGGAATAAACTTGTGTAAAGCAAAACATGTTTCAATGCAATACTTTTCTGAGATATACATTTCAGGGGTACCATGAAATTGTCCATGTGTGTATATGCCTAATATTATCAGAGGCACTTTACTTAAGACAAACATCCAAAAAGTAGGAACGGTAGAGTTTAGATCGGGCCCAGATAATGAGACCCGAACCGACCTGAGCCCAGCCCGGCCCGACACATTAACTGTAATTATTGGCCCGAGCCTGATTTAAACCAGACACTTTTTTAATACGTGGGCCGATATAACACACGTTCCTAAACACACTAATTTGAAACCGTTTGTAAGTGTGGATGGAAGTGTTGGTTTATTCACTTTTGGAGCGTTCAGAGCTCGGGGCACTCCAGCTGAAGGGAGAAGCAGTTGAGCGCGAGGTCAGTCTAAGTAAAAACAGCGGAAGACATGCTGTCCCTGCCCACGACTTGCTGGAAATAGTTCAAACTTGCTCAAAGTTAATTCTCTAGTTTTTATTTTCTTCTTCACGTCTTCAAGCTCCATGTTGCACTTTAAGCTCTGCACAGTACAGCCCAGCAGGACTGGTGTAATGTGTGCCGGTGGCAGGAACTGGAGCGCTGTTGCACAAGACACGCAGCAATTAACTTAAAATATTAATATATTTATAAATTTGGCATAGCTCCTCAACCAAATAGGCTAATTAAGTAATGTTTAAAAAAATTAAATGCTTGATCATGGCCCAACCCGGCCTGGCCGGGCTCGGTCCGTGTCGGGTTCAGGCAGAGAATCTAAACTCTAAGGAACGGTATTCATCCTCATTCTACTCAAACATTCTACTGAAAAATACACATCTAACTATGTGACACTTGAGTCTAGGCAATGTGACAGTGCAAGTCTATACTCTTTTCAGGATAAATATGATTGAATAATACCCAGGATTTACAGGTGATTGAAGCCAGTGCCCTGATATGAGACAAGTACAATCGCTAGTAGAAACAGAGAAAGAACTGTTGTCAAGGATAATGAGCACACCGGCAGTAATTTGTCTGCTATTGAGGGTTTCTGCAGGGTAAATGTGAGAAATTGCCTTTAATATGGTCTAATATGGTGAAAAGTATGATCATGCATAATGGTGATACAAAAACAAAATCTAAAACCTAGAAATCACCAAACAAGCCCAAACCAAATCCTACTGTGTTATCTTAAACAGCCATTTCTTTCTGTCTGGTTGCAACAGTGCCTGTAACGGCTGGCTCGTGTGGGGAAGCTCAGTCCACAGATAGAGCAGTGGAAGTCTCTTTCGCGTGTATGAGTCCGCATGTGACCCTTCAAGCTGCTTTTCTGGGTGAAGCTGCGGCCACATGTACTGCAGCTGTAGGGCTTCTCTCCGGTGTGGATCCTCTGGTGCCGGTCCAGGTGGCTCAATCGGTCGAAACATTTCCCGCAGAGTACGCAGAGGAAGCGCCTTTCTCGTTTTTTCTGCATTCCATTAAAAACCATCGACACCTCTGTGTTCCTAAGAGAAGCTGCTGAAGCAATGTAATCTATGGTTGGATCTACGTCACATTCCTCAGACGGTATGGAATGAGATATCTCTTGCCTGGTCTTTTCCTCATCGTTTGGTGATGCATCCTCTACCTCCTCCTTCACATGAATGTGGTTTCTGCCCAAACTCTTGGTGTTTGCAGGAGATCCCCATGAGTGTATAATGGTTGAAGTAGCTTCTAACTGATATTTGCCTTCATGTTCCATTCTGGCAGAGGAATCTGAATCCATCAAATCTGTTTTTTCAGTAGATGTGTTTACAGGAAACAATGCCTGTGTGTCTTGCTCACTCTCAGATCCAGAGCTGAGATGTCCTGACTCTTCTGGCCTAAAATCAGTCAACGGCTGATTTAATGTCTGCTCTTCAACTTCCTCTTCCTTCTCAGTCTTCAGGCCATCCTCCTCCAATGCGCAAACCACTGATTCATCACAGCTTTGCAAATCACAGAAATCAGGTCTCTTCTTGGCTCTTCCAGCTGGGCTGTCGGTTTTGGTTAGTGTTGTCTGGGGATCAAAGTTTGGCTGCTCCAACCTCTCTTCCTCTATATTCATGAAAGCAGTAGCTTCCTTGCCCAGGCACGAAGAACGTGAATTCGGTTCCTCAGTGTGTGTGTCTTGACTGTTCATGTAGGAGTGGTGTGCAATCTGCTCTTCACAATGAGGTGCCATATTCCATTCATTACTGAAGTGGTTTTCTTCATTAGGTAACCCAGAACCTGCCTCTGGGCTGACACCAAATCCTAAAACAAAGAAATATTCAAATGAAATAAAATCGCAGAACTGCAGTACTGTTCAAATGCGACATCAGTGCTTACGTATCTATTCTTCATACCTGTAAATCTGTACTTAAATTAACATCTGCTTTTAACCAAGTTACTATAGCAAATGGTATTATTATACATACACATACTCATTAGCTATACCACACTCGCATTCACACCTTTCACAATCAAATGTAAGTTAGTTTCTAGCCCTTTTGTGTAATCTTGTGTATTGTCCCATGATAAATTGCGCCATGTCTCCAGAAGGTATTTTAACAGACTATTTGTTAGTATTTTCAAACAAGCATTTGAATACACATTCTTAAAATGAGCTTTAAGCGGCATTTTAATGTTTTATAAAGATGTTTTTCAGTAATTTTATTACTGCCGTTCTAAACACAGCAGATGGCAATAATTTATTAACAGTCAGCTGCTTATGTGCAATATGTTGCTCTAAAAAAAACCCTTATTTAAATACCGTTTCAAATAAGATTTATATTGCTATATGTATTGCTATATATCTGTATTTGGTCTGTACCAATATTAAGCAGCTAATATTTTAGCACCAGAAGAAGGAAAAGCATCTCTGGTAAATTAACTTCTGGTTCTGTACTGCAAAACACGTTAGAGTAGGGGAGGGTTTTTTTGGGAAGGAGGTTTTTTTTGGTGGTGGGTTATGGGTGGGGGGAGTCCCTCACTGTATAAAGTTCAGATTTATTCTGCACTTTTTACTGTAAATGCACAATTATTAAAAAATATTGGAATCACTTGACATATTTACATTTAACGCCAATATGGCACATTGCATTTAAGCCAGAAAAACTGATGGTCTTATGGAACAACGTACCATGCCTGTACATTTAATTTCAGAAAGTAATCCCATTTACAATATCAGTTAGATAATTATCTAACTGCAGTTAGATCATTTTCCCCACATCAATCAGAATTGTTTTTGTGATTCCAAACTAGTATATCCTCGTTATAAATTCATATCTACCTGTTTTTCCCCCAACCTGTATTAATTTTTCCTATTCAAACTTAATCAACCAGGACACTTTCTCTGGGTTGGTCCTAATTCGTTTTCTCTTTAACTTTGTGTTTTATTTGCATGTGATTGCATCTTAAGTTCCATGACAGAGCAGCTCTCACCTCGATGGGTCTTTAGGTGGCTTTTTAGACTGCTCTTCTGCGTGAAGCATCGGCCACATAACCTGCAGCTGAAGGGCTTCTCCCCAGTGTGTATACGCTGGTGTCTCTCCACGTGGCTGAGCCGATCAAAGCTCTTACCGCAGAACATGCAAGGGAAACGTCTCTTATCCACGTCCATACCTCCTCCATTCATCTGCCTACCTCTGACAGGGACACTCACACTCTGACCCTCAGGATGTGAGTGTATGAGTGCGTTGTGTGCATAAGAGTGGGTCTGCTGATGCCCTATGCCATTTTGTGCTCTCAGTAATTCATCCTGGTGCATGTTGTCTGTAAGGGATTCACTGTGTCTAGCTACATCATCTCTGTTGGTGCACCTTCTCTCCAGTCTGTCCCCAGGTGGATTGTAACTCATCTCCAAGGCCACAGTGGGATTTGCATGGTGTTGAGACTGATGTGTGGAATGGAAACACTCAGGAGATTGCATCTCTGTGTTTTCCTCTGATGACCACACCTGGGTAAGCTTCTCCTTCTCAGCAAGGCCTGTCCTTGTGTTTTGACTTGTATCTTGCACCAATTGCTCCTCATCCTCCACAATTTCAATCTTAACCTTTACTCCAGAATCGGTTTTGGTTATTTCCTTTCCTTGATCACTGAAATCTTCGTTTCTGGGCTGTCTTTCAGTTCCTCTCTTGTCTTTTTCATTGAACCCTGTGGCAGTAAGGAGACAAAATTTACAGTTAAAGAAATATTTGGCAAACCATGAAATTTGCACAGGAGTGCTGAAGTGGAATGGGAGTCAGTGCCAGCCCTGGTGTTGTCTAAATGTTTCAGTAAGGCTTTGTTTGAATTTAACTAGAAGTCTGCTTTTCATATCTGTATTTGTTGAAAGGGGGAAATGATTTGTATTCATATTTGTATTCGATTAAAATTCATAAGGCAGCGGGTGGTTCCCGCATACAAATATTCTTTAAAATATTTGTCCGAATATCGTATTTGTATTCGGCCCCACCCCTGGTCCACATCTGTTCTTCATACCTGTAAAGCAGTACTTAAATCAACATCTGCTTTCAACCATGTCCCTGCCAGCTAAGTCTTCGCAAACACTTTCAAAAATAAAAGTCAGGGGTAAATACACAAAGTAAGGAAAAACAGTTAGGAGGGTAAGTGCCCGATGTTTGTTTTAAATATATACAGTAAAAGATGTAAATGAGAAGAGCGAGGACTAGTTAGTCACCAAGGTGCTCCTTGTAGATGCGTGAAGAGAGCAAAGAATTCTGCATCTGATTGCAAGAGGGAGTTTGTTCCACAAAAAATTCTTGAAGCATGTCTTGCTCTTCTTTTGAGCTATAGAGGTTCAAGACAAGCAGTATTTGAAGCTCTGAGAGGATGAGAACTGACAGCTTGATCAGTACTGATAAGTAAGGAGGTGCCAGCATGTTCTTGGCCTTGAAGGAAAATGTTATGGTCCTGAACTTAACGCGAGTGGTCACAGGGAACCAGTGAAGATTCGGTAGTAGAGGTATGATATGTGAGAATATAGGAACATTGAAGACCAACCTCACAGCTGCATTCTGAATCAGCTGAAATGCGCATCCTACCTTCAGTGAAAGTCCAGCCAGTAGAGTGTCACAGTTGTCCAATTTAGAGATGACCAGAGGCCGAACAAGTAACGGTGTAGCTTCAGTAGTGAGAAAGGGTCAGATTCTTCTGATGTTGTAAGGAAAGTAACTGCATGTTCTAGAGAAGTGGTCAACCTGCATCAATAATGACTGTTCTTCATCTAGCACCAAGATTTCTCACCTTCTATAAAGGGATGATAACCGGACAGCCAGACTGAGATGCAGGTTGACACCTGATCATCAATGGAGGAGAAAGAGAAATTAAGTTGAGTGTCATCTGCATGAAAATGGGAAGGAAAAGCCCTGTGGAACACCAGGAGACAAACTTTGTGGGGCAGCCATGCCATGCTACCTGGTACCATGGTAAGAAGCAAACCATTGCCAGCCTGTTCAGATCTGACGGTGAAAATCTGAAGAAGGCCACCAAAATGTCAAGAAGAATCAGCGCAGAAGACAGGTTAGCTGATCCAACTGAATGATATTCTTTGTAGAGGGCCAGAACTGCAGTTTAAGTAGAGTGCGCAGCCTTGAACCTGGAGGTGAGGGCCTAGAAGCGTATTTTGAGAAAGACAGACTGATGATGTAGGCGCTATGTGGGAATAGATCAGAGGACATCTTCTGGCGCATATTCGACTGAAAAGCGTTGAGCAGACACATGCTCTTCAATGGAGATCGTTTCGGATGTGAGGACAACTGAGAGGATCATTGGGGTCCCCCCGTTATTACGGACAATTACGTCACACATTGCATCAGCAAAGCCACCAGCATTCACTACAAAACACAATATACTTAAAATGTGCTTAACACTACCTTAATCTATCCATAAAAACACACCAAACCCTCCAAAGTTAATATTATTTAAGGGCAAAATTAAGGGGATCACTCTGTAATTTTACCCCTTAATGATCATTAAATTTCTTAAGGGGAAAAATTAAGGCGCTTTGTTTCCTAGTGATTGTAGACGACCCCACTAATCCCTCACTCCTCTCCCTCCAATCTGCCAAAAGTTCCGCCACACCTCCGACACTCTCTTGAACTTCCTTCTCCTCCACCTAACGCAGTCTATACGTCTTATTTTACTTTTCTGACTAAAACAGCTCAGACTCTACTTTCCTTTGAAGATCCCTTTCTATTTATTACACAGCACTGCACGTTGTTTCGTTGCAATGTGTATATTGTTGAAATTGCAAAAAACAAAAACAAACAAACATTTACTTGCAGCTTATTACCTGAATCCAAGCTTTGACCACCGTGAGCTATTTCCAACTGTCCGGAGCGAAGACTAACACACTCGCGGACAAAGGCACGACGAGTAGCCCTTAACTCATTTGACACTATCTGCAGGTTTCTCTTTAAGGTGTCGATTTCGTTCTCCCGTTCACATATTTCCAGTCGCATCATGACCACACCATCCTCGACTACTTTGCTGATTTCTGCCACCGCAGCTTTAGCGAGCACGTCCATGATGGAAGCTATTTGTTTTTGGAGAGTCACACCGTTGGGCATTTTATCCATCTGTTCACATAACCACTCCGAAATTGACTCTATGAAGTCTGCTTGACGTTTCTGACCCACTCAAACAAGCACAAACGGATTAAAATCGCCCTTTTCCAAGAAGCAGCCTTTATCAAGAGGAACCCCCGTAGCAGGACCTGGAACACGGAGAGGAGTCGAACCGAAAAGGAGTCGATTCATCGAACGGAGAATTCTAAAGCTTGTGGTTCTATTCAGAGATGGCAAAGCACGTCCCACAGAAAGTATGAGATAGTATGTGGACGCTGTTTATTTTTTAACTGATATTCACAATGTGCCATAGCATTTTAAATCAAGGCTTTTTAAATGTACATTCAACTGCGTAGATTCCCAACACCCAGAATCGACTCCATTATTTCTGGAATCGAACAGCCCTGAGAGAGGCAATGTTTTTGTTCCTGGACAGACCCGGAGAAACTAGCAACCTTTCTACCGTAAAAACGGAAAATAGGCACATGAAAAATGCAACAAGGTATAGCTAAGCGAATTTCATGATTTACTGTGACAAGCACGCAAGCATAAACCTTGCAGTTCGGTCCATTGTACGGTTTGACCATGTATTAAAGAATCGTAATAGACTATATGGAAATACGTACTGGCACGTGCCTTTTAATTATTGAATTCAGGTGGCCCCTTAATTCCACTTTATGACATTCTTAATACTTCAGCATACCCAGACATTCTGAACAACGCCATGCTTCCAGGTTTGTGGGCACCGTTTGAAGAATGCCCTTTTTTATTTCGGTATGACTGTTCCCCAATGCACATTGCGTGGAAGAACTTGAATGACCCTCACAGAGCACTGACCTGAACCTCAATCCAACACTTTTGGTGAATAATGTATCATCACTGGAGCAAATAATTCGAGCCAGGCCTTCTCATTCATTATCACTACCTGACCAAATAAATACTCTGCAGAATGAATGGACATACCCTTGGAAACAACATTTTGTGGAAAGCGTTCCAAAACGAGTTATGGTTGCAAATGGTGGACCGATTCCATATTAAAGTCTGTGTATTTGAATGCAATGTCATTGAAGTCATTGTTAGTGTAATGGCCAGGCGCCCCAATACTTTTGTCCACACAGTGTATTTTGAATCATCGTTCCTCATCCAGAAGGTGGCAGTAAATGGTTAGACTGGACACATTAAAAAGGGAACCCGGAAAAAATAGGGCAGAGCTTCCTTTGTTTTGTAGGATCTGTGTAAGTGTGTGGTAAAGAATAGAATGAAGATGGGTTTGGAATCCTTCATCTGGCTTCAAGTGCTGGTCATTAGTTTCTTTTACACATGTAAGTAACTACGTGCTTTAACCCCAAAAAATTAACCCAACTGTTAATTTCAGAATGACTAAACGATCCTTTTGCTGGTTAGTTTTCCGCCGCAATCTCCTGTTCTCCTTAAATCAGCAAACTCATTTTCTTCTGAACTTCCTTTACTCCGGGGCAAATCCACTCCTATCTGATTTTATTTTCATTAATTCTGCCGACCCATGTGACATATTTGATCCTTACAGGCCTTTATTACTCTTAACATCGCGAATTATAACAGGCATGAGCTCATCTGAAATGTACCAAGATGCCTTTATATGCTTATACTTATAAACACAAAACGAGGAAGTGCTACATCCAGACCAGGCAACACTAAATGTACAAAACTATTGGGACACCTGATCATTAAACCAACAGAATTTAACGAGAGTATATGAAAAAACATAGGCTTTTAAAAGGAGTACCCACAACCATCTGATCACAGGGGCAACTCCTTAACCACCAGACCACCAGCAGCCCCAGGCTGTGCATTGCCCAGGAACATAATTAAGGAGCGTATATAGAGAAACTCCTTTACTATATACTCCTTTACTTTCCAGCGTAGTAGGGGTGTTTTTAAATAGCATTAGTATAATGGTATAATGTATTCATTTTAAGTTTCTTAGAGCATTTCGACATTTGATGTACATAGTTTTGAAATGTCATTTTCCAGCCAGAAATAAACATGCTAGCCATGATACAATGCAATTCGATGCCGTTTTTTCCCCTTACGTCATGATTATTTGGTTTTCCCTGTCAGAAACATTTGTCCATGATGAATCACTGCTGATTCCTCGGCATTACAACTTCTTAGCAAGAAAATGGCATTATATCCAGGATAGTCATTTACCATTCACGCTGATGTGCTGTTATTTATCAGACTGCATGAAGCTATGAGCTGCCGGTTATCTCATGTAGATGGGCTGTACCTTATGTGTGTGTTTATTCATTTCTCACTTAGATATGAGCTGCAGCTCTGTTGAGCAGAAGATCTACATTAAACTAAACAACACGATTCCATGCGTTCGACTTCTCAACGCCACACATCAGATAGGCTGCCAGTGTAAGTGACTTAGTACAATGCTAGTGATCTGGAGGGTAGTTAGTGCATTACATCAGACAGTATGAGCCATTTATGCACTTAACAAAGATGGATTCTTGTATTTCCACATGACACATTCGTTGTTAATAGTTTTATTAGAATATATGTACACTTAAGGAAACATGCAGTACAGGAACCTGAAAAATGAAACAGAGAGGTAGCTTTAAATTATTAGTCTGTTTTTTTACACTTGAAATGAATATATTTTTAATATAAAGTTGCATGTGTTAAGTGAAGGTTTTGTTAAAATATGTGTTTGGAACATGGAAAATTGTAATTTAATGTGATAACAATGACATTAACACTCTTGAACTGTCTCACATTGCGAGATAGGATTTAAGTAGTATGGTTCATAATGACACCAGTATGTTTGCTGTTGTTTTACTTGCAGACCTATTGCTATTTATTTCAGAAACCATGTTTTTTAACATTAAATTTCATGTCGCATTCTTTGTGCCCATACACAAATATGCTTTAGCCTCTATATCAGGTGACACTGGGGTCCTTCAAGTGCTGGAGACAGAGGAAGACTTGGACTGGGTTCTCAACACTGGACCTCATCCACCCTACATTGTACTCATGGACGCAACATTTTTCAACAGGTGCTTTTTATAAACTTATGCAAAAACACACAGTTGCAGTTCCACAATATGGACAAGAGCCATGATTTTAGCTTCACCTATTATGATTATGACTTATTCTCTTTATTCTATGTCATTCTAAATATGATATGAATTGTTTTTTGTAACAAGAAATTTTTACATTTTTTTAGACCGTGATTGTTTTGAATTATACAAACATGTGCACATGTAGAAACATCTAGATGTTCACAGCAAACAAAATGTGTCATTAGTTTAAATGCTCATTTGCACATTGTCTCCTCTTGTGTAGGACCACAATGATGAAGATGAAGAACACCAGCAGGGTTGCAGGAGTGGCTGTGATCCATGCTAGAACCGGACCAGCTGAGGGTTTTTCACCACATACATCCTGCCCCAATCAAAACTCAGGTAACTTGGGCTTTATGTAGACTGTATGGTCTAGAGATGTAGCGATATTTTATTTAAAAAACAAACTTCTGAAAGAACTTAGTATAGAAACATTAAACAAAAAAGGAACAATGTGTTTTCATTGTAATATGTGGTGCAAATTAAAACTTATGTTTGCAAGCCCTGCTATAGTAGTCCTTGTCTAGAAGGGTCTAAATGCTTGATATACATTCTGAGGTCTAAATACCTTGTTCTTTAACAGGTGTGTACACAGAAAATTATGGTCCTGAACTGGCCAACTGTAACCAAACAGTGTGGAACCCCCTGGGAAATGGTCTGTCCTATGAAGACTTTGCTTTCCCAATCTTCTCTCTCAAAGATGATAATCAAACTCAAATCATTCGCAAGGTGCGTGTGTATGTGCATTTGGGCGTGCACCTATATATGTAACACCAGCAGTGTGTGAGCGCGCATGCATTTGTGTCAGTCGAGTTTTATAAAAACACAGAGGTTTTTTCTCCAAGGGAGAAATTTTGGACAGCATCTGACAGAGACGTGTCCAAGGGCAGGAGCCAATCAGTCCCAAGATGAGTAGAAATAACGTTCTCGGATTGGCTAATTTCACCAAAAGTACAGCCGTATTTGACCATCCCAATATGTGCTTGTTTTGTGTTCTCTGGACAAAATTGAAAAATGTATAGTTACTAATATATAATTTTATATTATTTATATTGCCACGGAAAAACCTGTGCTGTCTGGGCCTTGTCTGCCATGCCCCTTCGTCCTCTACCTAGGCTGTTTATGATTGGGCAAGGCGGTAAGCAAGGCAAATAACTGGCGTGCCAAAATATAAACAGCCCAGCTCGAGGATGTGGGAGTGTGGCAGACGAGGCTCAGACATCACAAAAGGTAAATAAATAAATAAACAAATGTGGAGGATACCCGCAGATTCCATTTGAGGGAGATTCCACAAACAATTATTATTATTAGTTTGGTTCTCTGTAAAAAATCTGCGACTGCTAATCCCTGTGTAATTGGGGGTTTGCTGTATATTTTTGGATGTATTTTTGTTCTCCCAGTACACAACTAATTTGCCAACTAAGTTACATTTGTATGTATATGCATGAATGTATGTATGTATATATATATATAACATATATTATTCTGCCAAATAGAAATATTCTTTTGTTATTTTAATTGATTTAGCAAAAAAAAAAAAGGATTTTTACACAGTGTTCTTAAACTACGCCACAGGAGAAAACACACAGCTGTCAACATTACATGAGTCTGTGCTGTTGAATAGGGATGAATTCAGGATAGATATGTTACTACATTGGCTCTGTTTTATTCCAGTCCTGCATTTTCTACTAATATTGGTCTTATGCTATTAACTGGTCAGTCTGAATTCTTTTGACACATGTAAAAAACTCTCTCTGCAGTGTTATGAGGACCATAACATGCGTGTGAATGGCAGCTACCCTCAGTACCCTCTGTGTGCCATGCAGCTGTTCTCACATATGCACGCCGTCACAGACACAGTAACCTGCATGAGACGCACCAATCTGCAGGGCAGCTTCAGCATCAACCCAGGTACACACACACTAACTCAATTTACGATTATTCTCTACAGCTGCCGGCTTGTTATTCAGTTATTAATCTTAACACTTTACACTGTATTCAGTTGCCGTTGGAAATGAATAAGTAATTATTTGAAACATGCTTGGAAGCATAAATGTCACTAGGAACACGTCCCGTTACTTACTGTTATTAATTTCTGAGAGATTGGTGAATATAGAGAGAAAGCAGAAGCCTTGATTAATAAGGCAAAGGCTAAGAGCTAAAACCTCCCATTGGCAGCAAAGGCATGTACACAAATGTTGACCAAAATCAAGGGAATGAACTCTTCTGGAAGATACCAAATATGAGCAGTGTATAACAGCCTGTCCACTGTGCCATCGCGCTGTTTCTCTTCTTTATGGCCTTTCCTAGGCTTTCATTTGCTTGAGCCACATTTACAGCTTGCCATCAGTGTGGGTACTACAGATAGTTCAGGTTCTGCAGTTCATGGAGTGAGATTTTATTAAATCGCATCCCCCCATAATGCTGAGCAGTAAAGGGGTTACGCAAGCAACTTTGTGGTCTTGACATTTCTATCTTCTGCTTCATCAGAGAAGCTTTGTGATCCACTAAGTGATTTCAATGTGTGGGCATCCATCCGGCCACTCAACAACACTGTAAAGGGCCACAAAGAGAACGAGAGCGTGGTCATAGCAGCCGCCAGGGTGAGTTCCTCACATTTGCTAACTAAATGTAAAAAAAACAGTCAGTTTCCACAATATATACCTGATCAGTCTGAATGTTTGGTTTCCAGAGTTTGTATTTGTAGTTTTCCATTGCAGCTCGAGTGCTAAAGTGGAAAAAATAGATTTTTTGTTTGTTTTTCCCACAATCACATTCATTCGAGATTAAAAACATAAATACGAGGTTGGAGGCAGATATGTGATTCAGTGATAATTGGTGGGATGTAAGCCTGCATTAGTTGTCCATATCTTATGTTACACTGCAGTAGAAAAGAGGCCTTGACTGATCTACTGTGTCTGTGGTATAAGGAAAGTAATTTTGTTGACAGTTAAGCCCTTGATCTGTGCAGAGAACACGTTGTGGATGTGCTCTTTGGGGTTGTGGACTCTGGAGTTTTCTTTGTCTTTCATCCTTGCTGTCTTTTAAAGTTCAGTTCAGATTAATCAGTTCAATTTAGGGTGCATTAGTACCATAGTAAATACATAAAGACACCTGTATTAATGTTTAGGCGGTTGCAGGATTTCATGTTATTGTAAAGATATTGTGAAGATTGTTCATGGTAACGTGTAGCCTATTAACTTGTACTCTCTAATATGCAAATTACCCTTTTTTTTTAATTACACAAAGATTTTTTTATATGTTTTTCTCCCATGATAGGATAACTGATCATTCCTTAGTAGTAGACAAGGATGCATTGTTCTGAAAATCAACACCCTCTTTGTTTTAGAGTGGTTTCTGTGTTAGTAATGGCTACAGTCAGGTAATTTATGGCTGTATGTAATTAAGAATTTCATACTTTCAGCTGGATGGGCGATCATTTTTCTGGGATGTTGCTCCGTCAGCAGAGGGAACTGTCTCTGGCATTGTGACACTTCTAGCAGCCGCACAGGCTCTGTACCCTGTCACTCAAGAGGCTCCACCCCTGCACAACATCTTTTTCACCTTCTTCCAAGGGGTGAGTGTCATTTTACCTATATTCAACATTTGTGTGTGTGTCTGTGTATATTGTATATTTCCACTTATGTTGTTCCACTTACAATGAAGTGGAATGTATTAAAATGAGATAAGGTGAAAAGTCTTAATGTCACATGAGGAAAGAATGTCAGACTTTGAAATATTTGAGTTTATGGCCTTCAGATTAATTTTGTGTGTGTGTTTGTGTGCGTGAAACTTACTCTTGTTTTTTCCCCTCCTCCTCTCAGGAAGCTTTTGATTACATCGGAAGTTCCCGGATGGTATATGATATGGAAAACCAAAAATTTGTCATTGATTTGAATAATGTACATTCCATGCTGGAAATTGGACAGGTTTGTCTCTAAGTGTCCTAATACACTCCCGTCTATGCATCATTTAGATGTATGTGTATGTCTGTGTATGCACGTATGAAAAACACACACACCCAGTCTAATAGATGCATATTTATAGGTTGGGCTGCAAAATGGACAAAACCTGTGGATGCATTCTGACCCTATGTCGCGTAAGAATGCCACAGTCAATGATGAGGTGAGTAAGAACTTTGGGGGGGAAATGAGAAGGAGAAATAAGTGAATGAAGGATTTCGGCAAAAAGGAGATGACCCATAAGCCAAATTGTCTTCATAGTCTTGTCTTGTTCCTGTACTTTATTTATTTATTTTTCCTCCCCACCCATGTATCAAGGTTGAAGCTCTGGTGTCTAATATCAAGTCTGTAGCATCCTCACTCAAACTCTCACTGAATGAGCCTGATGCTACTCAGGCCTTGCCTCCCTCATCTTTTCAGCGCTTTCTCCGGAAACGGCCAGTACCAGGCATTGTTCTCACAGACCATCGATCATCCTTCATCAACAGGTTTTGAAACCCTAGCGGAAATATATTTGATTAATCTTGTCATGAGTCATTAACTGTTCTGTTGCAGTTGAAGGCTGGATTAAATGATCTTACACTCCTGACACAGGTATTATGAGAGTCTGTATGACACATCTTCATACTTGAATGTGACCTATCCACCGGACCTGAGCCCTGAGCAACAGCTTGAGTACGAATCTGAGGCAGCCAAGGTACTATTAACCCATTTGCTGGTACAGCTATGCCAACACTTAAATGTAGGGTTTTTTTTTTATGGTAATAATGGATCGTGATATTCTGTTTTTCTTTTTAGTCTCTTACTGAAGTCGCTACTTTAGTTGCACGTTCATTGTATAAGCAGGCTGGAGGGGAAGACAAATTCCTCAACAACATCACTGCTGACACCAAGACAGTAAGTCATGCAACCACATGACTATCATTCATACCTCACATGATCACATACCAGTGGGACTGGAAACACTAAGCTTATCTGAAATAACACTTCTTTTTCTTTTCAATCCTCTCTCTCTCTCTTTCTCTTTCTCTTTCTTTCTCTCTTTCTCTTTCTCTTTCTTTCTTTCTCTCTCTTTCTCTTTCTTTCTCTCTCTTTCTCTTTCTTTCTCTCTCTCTCTCTCTCTCTCTCTCTTTCTCTTTCTTTCTCTTTCTTTCTCTTTCTTTCTCTCTCTCTCTCTCTCTCTCTCTCTCTCTCTCTCTCTCTCTTTCTTTCTCTCTCTCTCTC
>JBBKCR010040148.1:0-11219 GCA_037577295.1 Ladigesia roloffi
ACACACACACACACACACACACACACACACACACACACACACACACACACATACACACACACACACACATACAAACAGACACTGTAATGTACCCAAAATAAAGCCCTGATATTGTTATAGAATGAGAATGGGAAAGATAAGGAGTGGTAGGGGAAAGAAGATTGAAAGAAAGAGAGGAACAGAAATAGACATAAAAGGAAAACGAAGGAAATAAAGAGAAAGATGATGAGACAAACTTGTTAGAAACTACGTGTGTGTGTGTGTGTGTGTGTGTGTGTGTGGAGTTTTGTTTTTCTTTTATAATGTTCTGCTACCATCAGAAGCAGCTATAAGAGTGAAAGTGAGAGAGGCTAAAAGAATGAGAAAAAGCTTTTAATAGAGGTAGGAAAGGTTCAGAAGCAGAGTGGGAGCATAAGATGAAAGAAAGTGAGCGGAGGAAAGAGCCCTGAAGAAGACTAATTTGCAATTTCTTTGTGTCACTTTGTTTCAAGTCATACCATCATCAGCTGCCAGTCATACTTTGGAGTTATTCATGACTGTGGCCACGCATTTTTAGCACCGCAAATTCACAGCATGAACTTTTCATCTCTTACAGTAGTCATTTCCCTGCTCAAAAACACACCTGCTAAAACTCACAATTAACGAGACTAGGTAAACTATGCGTGTTTGTGCAGGGACATTACTAAACTGGACTCTGCTGGACACCGGCCATCCAGGAACAGAGCTGTGCATCCCTGCCTTAGAAGACAAGGTCACAGCAAATGAATAAAATAGTTATCCTGAGACTGTTATCCTAAGGTGAAACATCTATAGTTCGATAAAAGTGGTCTATACCAGGATGACAAGCCCCCATCCAGGGAAAGGGATCAATTAATGGTTTAATAAGTAAAGATTAAATAGATCATATGCTATGACTTTCACAGTCAGCCATCTGAAAACCTGCTGGAGATTTTGGACGTGTTAGAGAGCTGTCTCCATCACCATCGCAACAAAAAATGGAAAATCTTCTAGAGCAACTATCATTTCAGTGTACCTGGTGAGATTTCTAGGATCCATCCTACAGTATATTGAAAGTCATGGTGGTAATTCATGCTGTGTTTTCCTTTAATTTGTCACTGGTTTGCATATGAGGCAATAAGATACATGCCATGCTGCATGAACTATTTATAATCACCTTGTTTTAATGCCATTTAATGTACCTGGCAAGCTTTCGATGTGCTCCAACACCAGACAACAGGCTGATTGAAACTCAACTTAAATGCAAAAGTTCAAACAGAGGGTGTAATACATTCTAGGTTGAGTCTCTCAACCATTCTTCAGGTCTCTGTCGTGCTCATTCTGCCAGTATGTGGTTAGACTTGTGTGAGTCATTGTGTGTGTAGGTGATTGAAATAAAAAATGACACAGTCTGTTTCACTGGCAAGGTCTACCTGCTTCTCTATGCAAAGTCCTGGTTATTGTGGAAAGTGTAGCTTGAGTGGCTCCTACTAAAATCCTTTAGAAACCACTGACCCAAAGCACAATGGGAATTGCTCTTGGGAAGATTTCAGAAGCAAACGGGATGTGTTTGGTGTCAGTATTTTACTGGGATGGTGTCACAAACCTGTTCTTATCTCATTGTGTACACAAGACCTTGATGACCCTGATGCAGTGAAGCAGGGCTGAAGGCCACCTGAGAGGCAGCGATGGACGGTGCTGCCGTCCGACCGCTGTCTGCTTACCCAGCCTGCACTCCAGGCCGCAGATGGTTATCGCTGTCGTGTGTTGCATGCCACTTGAGTTTCACCCACATTTTTGACTACTGCACTCTCTCATAATTCACTAAAAATGCATACAGGATTTTTACATCTTCCACTTTAGTCCTGTTTGGGTTAGTTTAGGAGAATGTAAATATGATGACACTGAGTACAAACCCCTCATTTTCCTACGAGGTAACATTTTTCCAGACAGTCACTGAAAACTGTTGATTTTGGTGGGAAAAAAATGGTTATTTGGCCTGTAATTCTCTCAGTGGATGAAACTGTCAGTGGATGAAACTGTCTTTGCCAGTTTGGAAATAAAATCTGAGAGTAGCAAAGGCAATAAGTAAGCAATAAGTTCTAATGCAAAACACAAGCAAATGTAACTTAGCAAATGTAATTCCAATCCTGCTTTGAAGAGTGAAGGCTTCTTATGGTCTGTATATTTGTGTCTTGGACATATGGACGTAGGTTTAACAAGGAGTTAGGTCCAGGGAGAGTTAAAATAGGTGTGATGCTGCAGAGTCCTTGGTCTTGCCCCAATTTCACAGCAGATTAGAGCTGAATTCCTCCTGTCCTTCTCCATTTCTCCTCACTGTGGAGGGCTATGGACAGACAGAGGGTGAGAGAGGAAGAAGAAAAGTGTCAGGGAGTGGGAGAGAGAAAATCTGAATGGTGCAGTAATTAAGTGGGTAGACAGAGATTGATATGGATGGTTTGGGTGAGAGTGGAAGGTGAAACAAGAAAGAAATGAATGTGGACAGAGCAGAGTGATGGAAAGAGAAAGGGAGACAGATAAATGAGAGAAAGAGAGCTAGTTACTATTACTTCCACTGCATTAAGTCTCTTATTATTTTTTCACAATGTTGTACAAGCTAAAACCTTGTTGAATTGATCAAAGCTGTCCATGCTCTGCCCATCTATGCTTTCTTTTGTAGCAATTGTTGCTAGGTTAATAATTGTATTATGCTTTGCAACATTGTACTTAGTAAATCTATATTGAACTGAATTGAACTAAACTAAAGTGAACTGAATTTGTATGTGCATGCTCTTCCCACAAATGCTTTTTTCATAGCAACTGTTGCTATACTGGACACGTGTTACAGAACATTGGCAAAAGTTCAGGCTAACAGAAAATTGTCTTTTTTGTTACATAACATTGAGTTTTCTACCATGATTTGTTAAAAAAAAACATAAACTGTATCTGACCTATACTCTAGGCATTAGACATTAAGTAATTTAAATAGAAAGTATTTAAATATTGGCAAAATAATACAAAATAATTAATACAATCTTTTACATTACTTTAAAATTTACATTCTGTAAACCTTGTGTAAACAGTGCACTTGAGATTACAGTATAGTTATTATGTACACATAATGTAACTGATTATGATTGCATCTATGTGCATGGGTGTGAGTGTGAGTATATGTAAGCCAACAGAGAGAGGATCTCCCTGGACTGTTGCCTTGCCTGTGTTTGTGCTGCTCCATATTGCTGTGTTGTGTAACAGAGCGAGAGATCCTGACTGTACATTTGCACATCTCTTGGCCATCTCTGAGCCTGTGCCTTAACTCTCTCTCAGCCTGGCACCACACTGCCCAGGGAGGCTGAAGGACTCACTCCACTACTGCCACTGCCAGCAGGACCAACGCAAAATAACTCTTCAAACGGAAGTTGGATTTGGCATAGTATAAATGATAAGAAAAGCTCACTATTAAAGAGCCATAAATTCAGCTTGCTTTTCATGGTTCGTGAGCTTTGCACCATCCCCATCTAGCAGCTCTTGGGCTGTCTAAGCTTGGTGTAGCAATATTTTTGTTGTATGTGTGTGTAACAATAGGATATGTAGAGTTGGATGTCTCGAGACCACTTTTATGTGGACTTGGTCTTGTCTTGGTCTCGAAAGACTTTGCTCTTGGTCTTGGTCTTGGTCTCGGATCCCTTGGTCGTGTCTTGGTCTCGCTGTATCGATCTTGCTGTCTCAGATCGACATAGTGGTTGGGAGATTTGGAGTAAACAGTATCCATGACACGCAACGTAATGTTCGATAATGTGTCGTGCACAAAAGCATCCGCTCTAAGCTGATGATTTTTGGTGAATCCCAAGAGTCAACTCCCATTGAGCGGGAGCCGACTCCCCACCTACTGTCCTTTTGCTGCTCAGCTCTCACACTGTGGCTCAGCTATGCTCCAATCCCTACATATCGTGACCAAATCACATGCAAGGATATAGGATAATATCCTAATGTGAAAAGCAGAGAGGGTGAGAGATGCAACAGTCAGGTGGAGCGTGCATCTATGCAAGTGCATTGCAAAAACATGTAAATATATGCCTGACCCGTAAAACCATACCCGTAAACGAAGCAGCATCTGGCTGCAGTTTAAAAACAGATGGCTAGCCAGTAACCATCTATCCATCTTCAAACTCTTTTACCTACATTTCCAGGTGACCAGATCAAGTTTATGTAATATTGTTATGTGTTCTTCGCGCAGTATAAATTGTTTAGGGACAGATTTTTTGCAACGGTCTCAACAGACTTAACTTTTCTGGGGAAGTTAACTACATGCTAAGTACAGGTAGCTGGCTCTAGCAGTGGTTATCAGCTACTTCAACAGTTTTCACTCACAGTAGGTATTTGGCGAAATCATTGATCTGAAATATATAGAAACCATTTCATTGAGCACTGTAAAGCACTGTATTGCTAGGCTAACAGCTGCATTCTCATCAGTGAAGCCCTAAACAGAGCGGTTTATGGCTCTGGTCCAGATAGCACAGATGGCAAAACCTAAAAATCGAACTTAAGGATCTTTGACTATGACTGTCTTTGATTGATTCAGCAAAATGATCATGTTTTGATGTGATTATTGAGTTTAGGTGTTTTCTCCTATGTTGTCCTACTAAACCAGTCCAGTGAATGGGGCTACTACAGCATGTCATTATTATACACAATTATTTTGTATGGGTGTAACTTTATTAAGTTACAGCTGTAACTGATAGCTGACTGACATGAGGAGGCTCAATGCAATATGCAGTTAATGCACAGACATATATTGTAGATTCCATTCAACTGTATTTTTTTGTTCTTGTTGTTGATTTGTGCATCACAAACCTCCTAGGACAACACGTGAAAGGTTAAAAAAAGATTTTGCAGGTTTTTTCTCTATATTGGGGTTTCTGGGGTTTAAGGTCTTGCAACCCTGAACACTCCAGTATTTTCATTATTACTAGTTGTGTCTAATGATCTATAAATGTGTCACGCTGGATTGGATTAGCTTATTTGAAGAGGAGGCATTCTAATGAGACCCCACCGCACATGGCAGGCTATAAGATGTTGCAAGCTTTCGTTTTCTTGGAGTGCAATCACTGTTTTAAAATGTGAACTGTTTTCTCTCCCTCCTCTCTAAAAATTGACTGTTTGTTCATAATATATTTGTTCGAAATATGTGTTCATAATATATCTGTTATTTGTTCATAATGTCTGTGTTCTGTTGTTCCTGCCCGACTAAACAACATGCTTGATTTCATTGGCAGTGTGTTGTAATCACATGCCATGAAAATGTCAGAATCTTTTAAGCACTTGTTATTTTCTTGTTAATGCACAATTTGTGTTGGTATGTATATTTGTAGTGTGCATTAATTGTACTGATTAATATGAAGTTTAGAAAGTATCTTTTTTTGGTCTCGGTCTTGGTCTCGGACTTGGTCTCTTTCGATTTTGTCTTGGTCTTGACTAGGTTTGTTTTGGTCTTGGTCTTGATCTTGTCTTGGTCTCAATACCCTCTGGTCTTGGTATTGTCTTTGTCTTGGTTTAGGCGGTCTTGAATACAAATCTAAGGATATGTATATAAACAGCAATGGATTGTGAATATTCAATAATATTTTCTTACACGTCTTGGGGCTCCTCATCAAAAAACGTCCCTCATGGTTTTGTAAATAGTTTGCAATCTAAATGATGAACAGTATGTCTGTAGGTTTTTTGAAACCACTTGTAGCAAACTAAAAATTATTTTTAATTTACACATAGTATTACATGTCATTTTCAGGTATCTTTCATGGGCTTTATTTAGTATGTTGCTATTCAGTTACCCAAATCGTTGTGATCCATTTTACTTAATTACTTCACATCAGTAGATTACAGCACTACTAACAATTGATTATGACAGTTTCTTATTTTATTTATTTTACACAAGTAGCTCAATAAATTACATTAACTGTCTCAAGAAGAGAAAGAGCAGTTTCTAAACTTTTAGTTTATACATTAGTTTGTAACTAGGAGAGGGGCCATTTTATAAAAATGTTTTTCAATAGGTTTGAAGATACAATTGGCTAGTCGAATGAATTGCATGAAATGGTACAAAGGACAGTGCTGGAATGCAAGATTTAAAAATGGTAAAGTTACACAGAAGTTGGAAATCATTCTGTAGCTCCATGTTAGAACTATGTTAGAACTACCTATGTAAGAACAAGATCCACACACTCATAGGAACTTCTGCAACATATTTGGGAAGCACTTTCTGCAGAATGTACAATGAGTTAATCAACTGCTTTAATTTTTGAATAAAAACAGAAAAGTCGGGGTGTTCTAAAATTTTTGACCAGTTGTGTATGTAATAATGATGTAAATTGCATGTAAATATGATGTATGGTAGATGAAAGTAAAGTGGTCTCTATAGTCCCACATGAACTCACCACAGCACGTAGTGTGAAATTATTTCTCTGTATTTAACCCATTTAAAGGGAAAAGCCAGCGTTACAGCACCCAGGTGGCAGTGTGTGGGGATGGTCCTCAAGGGTACATCAGTGGTGCCAGTGGCAGTGGGTGCCGTTTGTGAAAACAACTTCTCAAATTTAGAGGTGTAATTTTTTCATCATTTAGCACAATTTTCACACAGTTTTCACACATTTAGAGCAAAATGTGTAAAAAAAAACCTGTGTTACGTTTTGGTCCATTTTTGAGCTGCGTAATTGTTAAATGTTTAATCTAAATGTTAAATCTAAATCTAAATGTTAAATCTAAATCTGAATCTTTAATGTTAAATCTAAATCTTAAATCTATTACAAATGGCGTGAGATAGGCTAATTGGCCACGCCCCATGATTACAATTGGCTGGTACTTAGCAGGGGCCTGGAGTGAGTGCTGTGGTATTTCCTCACCAATATGGAGGACTTGACTTTACTGATCTTAAAGAAAAAGTTTATATATGGCACTTTAAATGTCAAACTTCACAGTTAGATAGAGCTCAGTAACATCTTTTTAACAACTTCTCGTTTAAAATGATAGCCCTGCAAACAAAGTTATTATCCAGAATATTTCACTTTACTAGTGTACTTTATTTAACATTTATCATGTAACATTTAACATTTACATTAAATATTTAGATTTAGATTTAACATTTAGATTTAACATTTAACATTTACTTTTAGATTTAACGTTCAGATTTAACATTTTACATTTACATTTAGATTTTACATTTACATTTAGATTTAACATTTACATTTAACATTTAACAAATATGCAGAAAGAAAATGTACCAAAAACTAACACTGTTTTTTTAACACATTTAGCTCTAAATGTGTGAAAATTGTGTGAATATGTGCTGTTGTTACAAACGACACCCCATATTCCTGGGATACAGGAGCAACTCCCTAATCACCAGGCCACCAGGTACCCTATTAAGTTAAATGCATTGCAAAATTAGAACTTGAGATATCTAATAGTCAACACATGTGGAATATGTGGTAACTTCTATATGAACTGTACAGTGCAAAACTCCTGTCCCAGGGCAGCCCAACTCTGGTCTTGGAAGTATTGGGGTCCAGCACAGTGTGGTGATTAGCCTGCTCAAACAAACCTGATCCAACCCTACAGTTAAAAACCAAGAACTGCTGAATGGTGCCTGGCCTTGACCCCCCTAGAGTGTAGCTGTGCAATCCTGAACTATTTTGGACCGCTATCTTGTGTGCAACCTTATTATGTATGGACTACAAGAGGTCCTTGTCTCCTGTGTACTTGTCTAAAAAATATCTGAGACATACGATGTAGAAGACTTCAGTAGAATTCTTTGTGGTGTTCTAAAGAGAGGCAGAAAAGGAGGAGGGAGGGCAGTAGGATGAGGGGACGAGGGGAGCGTGTTCTGAGGTTTTATCCTCCATCAGCTAGCACAGACACGAACTGTCATTCAGGTCTTCTGAATGTCTGATCATGTCGTCCTGACTCTTACCTGAAAAGGCTGACTGCTCAGCAAGGTTGCAGAGGCAGACACTCGCTCAGTGTTCCAAAGATGTGCCTGACAGCAGGCCATGGCCCTGCACACACACTGAAATAGGTGCATAGAGGATTTGAAGTAAAATGACAATACTTACAAGCTGAAGGGCCGAGGGAACAGACCCAAGCTCATCAGAGGTCTTGAACAAATGTGTAAAGGTGGAATATGGCTCAACCTGCATGGGGTAAAATGTAACAATTTTTTAAAATATATTTATTTTTGGTCATCTTTTCACTTTATCAGAGCAACATTAGCAAATATTGACAAGTTGTATAGATTTGAAAAAGCTGTTTTTGTGTTTTGTAAGTAGACATAAAAAAAATGATTACTGTGTTTAAGACTTCCTTTGGTGCATAATTATGGTGCAAAACTTTTCACAGCTCCCATTCTATGCAGTTGCTGGCTACTAATTAGCTTGCTAATTTAGCCTATGTAAGCCAGTAGGCTAGCGTATGTAGCTGAAAAAGAATCTGAATAGTAATTACCAGTGTTGTGCATGAACTCATTCAGTGAACAGTGTTCATTGAACACTTTCCTATTTTTCTTGAAAGCTGAACTGAACGAGTATGTTTACAAATTATGAACCTAACCATGAGTGATAAGATTGAAAGCAATTTAGTTCCATGAAAGTTCATATTTTTTCAGAGAGCTGGCTATTATTGTCTGTAGCCTCATATTTTAGCTTTGTGTGTTGATTAAACGTGGGGAGCTGCTCTCACTTGCTGGGATTTGGCTCTTCTTATTCACTACAAAGAATCAGCCTAGCACACAGGCATGCCTCAACAGAAATGCACATGGAAAATAAGCCTATAAAAGGAAGATATTTATGTTTAGTACAGCTAAATACTGGATGTTTGAGTTTATAGTTGTAGTAGTGTGATAAGGTTTTTCTGTCTTGATTGTTCAGTTATATGACAGGTAGAGGGAGAAAATTGAAGGATGTTCAGATAAAAGAAAACATAAAAAAAAACATAAACTAGTCTATTTTTCAGCTGTGAACTTCAGTATTGAAAGATATCAACTATATAAACTTAGTAGTTTAAATTTTTAATTTAAAAGTCCTTTTTTCATACGTGAACACACCACAGTCCCTTTCTCAAGTAGAGGTGCCCCTAGCAGTCTGGGGATTCAAACCCACCACCTTCTGATCGCAGGGGCAACTCTCAAAATACGTGACCTTGAGCATCACACTTCCTTAGGCAGGCTATTGTAAATGTGCATAGAAGCTGGAACAAAATATGTTTCTAAGTGTTGACTTCTCATACTTTTAAATTCTTTCCTTAACCTTTTATGATTTTAGACTTAGGGATTCTGAATTTCTGCAAGAATAGTGACAATCACCTGCTACACTTGAGGTAGCTGGCTTGGCAGATGAAAGTGATGCTAATGCAGTGATACAGCACTGCGGCAATCATGTACTGCTGGGAATGGAACAAGAGCAAGTTCTTTCTGCTGAGAATTACAGCAGAAAGGAGGCCATTAGTTCTTGAAGGCAATTTAGGTGACAGAGACTGTCGTTGTCTTTTGGATTGCAAGCTAAGTACACAATAAGATGGAAGTTTACTAGTAAGAAGTTGACTTCTGTTATGCTCAAGATGATAAAACATAATTTATGGTGGAGATTGAATAAAATATGCAGTCTGTTATTAAGCTAGCAAGTATTGATTTTACCATGAGAACCTTCTTTCCATTCCATTTTCACTTCATCATTGTGTCATGCCTCCCTTAAACTTTTGAATGAACTTATTTTGCATTCATTTTTGTAACTTTTAGTCTCAGACTCGTAACTAGCACAAGCATCAGAGACTCATAACTCACACAGGCATAATACACATATAACTGAAATCTAGAAGATTTACTTTAAACAATCATCTTTGTCTCATTTTGTGCAATAAAGTATTGCAGAGTAATCATCTGCAAAATATACATTTAAAAAGATGTTCCCCCATAACACACTGCTGAAACTCCATAAACATCCATATTATCTACTTTAGGTGCAAATAAAGCATGGGTTTACTTCTGTGAGGGTCCACAAACTTGTCATTGGATTCAGTGTAACACATTCATCATGATTCTTCATACTTTTTCCCACTGTCTTTCTATATAATATATATATTTTTTCATTCTGTTGTCATTTTTTAATAATGGTGTTATATGTTTATAACTGTTTGAGGGAAATGCTTGACTGATCAACTTCTTCAGTAATAATCATGCCAAGATAGGTCAAATTAATTCTGTCTGGAAATAAGCACATATTTTTTATATTGTAATAAGCCATAACATGTCCAACAATGGCTGTGGACCTTAACCCCACAACTTTCCATAGTTGTATAATCTAATGAACAGCATTGTCTTGTAGAAAAAAAAACCATTTAAAATACAATTTAACTAGGAAAAAACTTGAATTTATAATATAAAAATATTACTTGTTAGTTTCACATCAAATAATTACATGAAAGTAGAGCCCTGAAAAAATGACTATTTAAGGCTTGAATGGCTAGTTTATGCACAGAAAATATTTTAGCCCAATAAATGGAGGGATGCAAATATGCTCATAAATGGCGCAGGTCAAATGAATGTGCTGTAGGTCATGAAACCATGTTCACTTTGTTCAGGAATGTTCGGGAATGATGAGATTTGCTGCCTTAGGAGAATTAGAACCTACATACAGAAGTTGAAATACTAGAGAATCTCAACATTGGTTGTACATAGTTATAAGTAGGATGTAGAGAAATCGGGCAATAAGCACATTTTAAATAGCAACTTATTAGTCTGTTTACCCATTTAACATTATTTGAAGTGGTAAAAATGTCAGTGCTGCATTCTGTCGGTGTTTTGTATGCTGAACCTTGGCACTCTATCTGCTTTTCAGCACTGACAGCTTCCATTTGTAATTCGGAGACTGGCATATTTACTGTAAAGGGTTAGATTCCTTATAATTAACAAGGGCCCTTTTTCCCCCCTGTGGCTTAGCCTGAGGAAACAGTGCATTAGCACAGACTCAAATAGAGAGAGAAAAAAGAGGGAGGGCAAGAGGGGCTGCTCAACCAAGCAAGAGGGAAATAGTGGAAAATTTGAGGAAATGAGAGTCCAAGAATGAGAGAGTGAGAGAGAGAGATAGGGAGAGTGAGAGATAGTGAGAGAGTCAGAGAGAGTGAGAGAGAGAGAGAGAGAGTGAGAGTGAGAGAGAGAGAGAGAGAGAGAGAGAGAG
>JBBKCR010040159.1:0-11219 GCA_037577295.1 Ladigesia roloffi
GTGAACAGTTCACTTTGAGCATGTGTGAACTGAACTTTGAACTAGTTCATAAAAAGTGTGAACTTGCACAACACTGTGGAGTATCTACTCCCTAATGTGAGCATGTGACCGGTGCGAATGTGTGACTGGGGGGAAGTGGAGTTTCTACTCCCGAGCGTGAGTGTTTGACAGGGGGGAGCCGGAGTATGTACCCTGGAACGTGGCCGTGTGATGGTGGGGGGCAGGGTTTCCCAAATACAAATATATCCAAATATGGTATTCGTAAAAAACACTTTTATTTGTGCCTTTCCGAATACCATATTCGGGTTCGGCTCCACCCCCACTAGATACTATAATTTTGTCTGCTCTCCATTATGCATGAGCCTTGACATACAACCTGTTAAACTCTTCTTTTATAACCAGACCTTAAATAACCTTCACTTTCTTAGTTTTTGGCAAGACAGATAGAGGGACAGAAAGACATATAGATGGATTTAACTACCCAGTAGCTCACACAAATCAGATTAGGTAGTAAAGCCAGATTGCAACAGTAGGTAATGCAGATGCCATACCAATGTCTGGCACCTCACACATGTAGATTAGAGACAATACACAGTGTTAAAACCCCAGGCCTTTGGCTTACTCTAGGCTATTTGCCATTGGGTCAGGTCCTGTACAGGCTGATGGCAAACAGAATACAGCATCTGAAAGGGTTCAGCTCAACAGTGCAGTGAGGTGATCCATTACTGTCGCTGCTTCTCTGGCCTGCAAGCATGTTGTGGAGGGAATGACTGGTATTGTTCGGGATGGCCGATGGCCTGGAACTTGCTCTGTGTGCGTGTCTCCAAAACAGTAGCTGGTGAGTCCAACCTCCTGCCAAGTGCTGAGCCAACCTTTTTCAGCAGCTTGTCTAACCATCTAGTGTCTTTGGTTAACATGCTGCCTCCCCAGCAGAATGCTGAAAAAAATGGGACACTTGACACAAATGAATAATGAAACAAAGAACAGTGTTTTACTGCAAATATCCATTTGAAAAAATCAGGTATTCCACTTTCAGTATAGGTGAGGTGTGTTCAAAGACCAGCCCGTAAATGCTGACTGGCTGAAGAGGGGACCTACAAAAATTCAACCAGTTATAACCAGTATTTTCTGAGTGTTTCTGGAAATGTTTACAATTTGAACAACCAGGGCTATTCACTGCAATCCTTGAAATATAGTTTCACCTGTGGTTTTACTGTAAATTTGTGGGATCCAACAACCTTGGCTCTAAGTTTGTGTTACTGCATGATGTTAAATGCACTCAAACAATCAAAGAACATAAACTTCGTTTAACCAACTGGCTCATATAAGTGAGAGTAGGACTGGTGAAGCATGTAGAGGACAGCACTGACCATTCCAATGTAAAGGGCATGAGTACAGTTGCCATTTGTCATGCATGAGCACAGCACATATCTTGAACATGTTCCCTGCATTTGACCAATACACCCGAGTGAAGCAGTGGACAGCTGACAACACCTGGGAAGCAGATTGGGGACAATACCTTGCTTAAGAGTACATCAGTGGTGCTAATGGCAATCTTGGGATTCAAACCTATGGCCTTCCAATCACAGGGACAGATCCCTAACCACCATTCCATCAGCTGCCCGATGTGTAACTTGTAAATGAACTGTAGGAGGTCCAGGGTCTTCATGACGTGTGAGTTTAGGGCCACCAGTCATTTAGCTTTCCCTAATTTTTATTCCCATCTGACATGGAACAGGTCAAGACTTTTCTTCAGGTCTGAGGTTAGGTTGACATGAGGGATCCTGCAATGAGTGCATCAGGGTATTGGGCCTATATTGTCTTGACAGTTTTTTTATTTAATTGTAATGTCATACCATGAATTACAAACTAAAATAATCAGTCTTCTTCTCTTTTCCACTCACTCTTGCCTCTCTGTCTGCTCATAGCACAGATAAGTCCAGTATATCCACACAGGACCTTGTTGTGTAATCAGGTCTCAGAAAAACACAGGTTTAAAAATAATTAAATAAACAAAACATCACCATCAAAATACAATAACACAAAACACAGGCTAAACACACTTGTTTTGTCACAAAGAGAAACACAAAGTTAGTGATGACAAAGCTACAGTGACCTGCTGGCACTCTGCAGCAGTATTATTAACAATAATAGTGGGTTTTGGTTTCACTTTGGCTTCATCTATTGATCACAGCAGATGTTCCTGGCTTTAATTTGAGCAACAGATGCCTGAGCAGATCGCGAACGAGGTCTTGCTGGGTGCCCGCTCAGTTCAGTTCATTGCCCATTACCGTTGCACAGCATGTGGAGGTAGCTGCTCGCAAGGTATTCACGGTCACCTGCGTATAATGCATCCAAACTTATGGCTAGCTCAGCGGTATTCGCCCATAATTTGATGGTAATGCAATCAGAGGCAGAAAGCCTGGCCACATACAGAGCTTTTGAATTGATTGCAGTATCGTGTTCCATGCTCCAGTCTAGCCTAACATGAGAGAAGCCTGCCGTTATAGATATGACACATTTAAGCTTCGTCTAGGCCTAACGGCAGTATTAAATCAACCAGAATAAGAGCACTGAGACTTGGCTGCCTCATTTCTTTAGCCTCTGTGTAGAGTGGTTTACCAGGCTCAGTGCTACAGGCCCTGTTTAGCAGCAATATATCACAAACCCCTGTGGTATAAAAAACATGTGAAGCAATGTTTGTTTTCTCGGGCATTTCATCATGGCGTCCACACTATGAGATCATGGCTTTTGTGCTCATATCTAACATGTTCCCATCCTATCAACTGATATGAAGGTGCTAGATATTTGCCTGTCTCATACACACACACACACACACACACACACACACACACACACACACACACACTTGAAACTCATTCGACTGAGCCATAGAAGGTGATTCATCGTCCTTTGGCTGAAAGCCCCCAGCCGCACAAACTTTTGCTGCTTAGCACTGTTATGTATGCTAAGCAGCAACACTTTATTTGCAATCTGTACAGATCTGTTTTAATGGTTTATTTGATCAAATTTTTATTTGATCCACTGTCACATCTGAGCCATGCTGCTCTCTAGCCAGACTACAGGAGAATTCCTAGAACATTTGTTTGGGCCTATCATTTGAGTTGAAATGATTACTTTTGAAAAAGTACCAGTGCTAACAGGCTAAGAAAATATTTGGAAGTTAGTTTTTGATTACTTCCAGAGGTGAAAGATTCAGATGTTTCCTTTGGATGTGGAAAGAGCCTTGTTAGCACCATCTCCCTCTTCAGGTTCTTTGCAGCATTAAGGTGCAGGTTCACCCCACATTTGTCACAGAAATGTTGTAGTGGTGAAGCAACATGACTACCCCTCAGGTTCTCAGGAAATGAGATAATGAAATGAAGCGCTTTCCTGAGAGGAATATGAGCCATTGTTATGGCGCAGCCACTGCATATTTGAACCAGATGGGGTAAACAATGGCCTATTTTGCCTTTCTCAGTGCTACATTGTGAAATGAACCCATATATTAGCCGTAATCGAATGTGAAGTAAATCCACATCACAAAAAAGCCTCAGACCTGTTCAGTCCACAAAATCTCTGGAAGCAACTCAGATTCCAGTTCATCCTGTCATAATGCAGACATGAGGTAACGGCCATGGGGGCGCTGGATATGGGTAGGCTGCAGTAGAAGGTCCAATTCCAGTTCTCTCCAGAGGATCTGTGCACATAAACACAGAGAACAGGCTGACCAAGTAAGTCCCTACAAGGGAGTAACATGATACATTTATGCAGAGAATGGTGTTTGTTCCTTACTGCCTCAAAGTTCAAAGCTTATCGTTTACTCCAGTACAGTTTTATCTATGTATCCATCATCAATCCATCCATCCATCCACACATCCACCCACACATCATCTATCTATCTATCTATCTATCTATCTATCTATCTATCTATCTATCTATCTATCTATCTATCTATCTATCTATCATAATAAATGAAAACAATGTCTAATTTTAATTACAACTATTAATGTAAGTACTACTCATAAAATATACAAATTTGAGTGTTTTTCTCTCCACTATTTATTATTCTTAGTATAATGTTTAGATATTCAACTTTTAGTAGAATGTTTGAGAAAAGCTGATGATTGCATTCATTCTGGAGGTCACTCAGAATTTATTATTATAATACATATTTGTATTGAGACACTTTATTTAAACAAATATGTACGAAAAGTTAAAATATTAAAACATCTAATTCTTTATATTAATGCTCCAAAAATGAAAATGTTTTTGATGCAACATGTAGCAAATCACAGTGAAGGTGAAAGAGCTCATGGACAAACTTATATTATATTAAATAACAGTGAATGGGGAAAAAAGACTACAGAGTCTTAGCAAAGGCCTAAATACCCCTGCAATGCAGCAGGAACATTAGTTCCAGAAAATAGAGGGCAATTAATTGCACTGCAGTAATCTCTGGCCACACACCACACACAAAACTCAGCTGTGCATCTATAATTTGCACTCAAGCACTGAGACCAGGGATGCCCACCTCTAGTCCTGGAGGACTGGTGTCCAGCAGAGTTTGGTAATTCCCTTCCTCAAACACACTCATTAAACCCCTCAATTAACTCACAAGTGGAACCAGGTGTGTTTTAGCAGGGAAATCAACAAATGTACTGCACACTAGGCCTTTAGGCCCGGATTTGGGGTCTGATTTAGGCACATCAGATCTCCCTTTGTGCTCTGGTCTAATGAAACAAAAAACCTCTCTGGCAATTTTCAGCTGGCTATGTTTGGAAAATGAATGGTTTCATGAATGATGCCCAAGAACACCATACTGAGAGTGAAGTACATAACAAGCATCACGTTCTCCCAGAACTGTGTCCCTACAAATAGCACTGGAACACATGTCATAAAGGGAAACATGAATAGAGCGATGTACCAGGAGATATTGGAGGTATTAAAAAAAGATGGTCTAGCCCGACTTGAATCCCACTGAAAATATATGGAGGCTTTGTAACACAGGGTGGCCTTAATATCCTCAGGGAATGATCACAAGTTTGAGAAAGGATTCAAAATTAACATGAATACTAATGGTATTAATTTGTGATGTCTGAATGTTTTTTTTATTGCTACTAATTTCTTTTACATTTTTTGTTTATGTACAAAAATGCACAATTTGTATTCATATTTTATTTATATTATGTACATACATGTACATTGGAATATATACACTGGAAATATGTTAAACAATAAAAACGGATTAATTATTAAAAGAAGGTACATGCACAATACTGGCATTGTCTGTTTCTGTAGAACTATGACATATCAGGCCCTTAATGAGTTGTAAAGAAATGACCCATTACCCATAATTACCTAAAAAAAGTAAAGAGGCACACTTTTGTTTAACTTATGTGGTCAGTTCTAACAGCACTGAGACATCATAATATTATTGGAGGGCATGTTCGAAGTGGAATTTCTCACTCCTTGCTTGAAATGCTATAATATTTGAAGATGATGCTTGCTTAATACAGAAAGCAACCCAGGTGGTGCGAGTTTGAAGGGTCACTTCATTTTAATGCTCTGTGTGGCTTTAACTTGTTTTACATCATCTTCAGAACCAGCTACTGAGAGGAGAGAGGAGTGCTCTTGTCAGTGCAGGGAATCAGGGATACATGCAGGCTTTTTTGGTGGCACAGTCCTGATATGCATGCATGCTCATATCCATGCACTCAGACGTACTCACACTCACAAAAAGTGCCTCTGAAGCTGACAAAAAACATATGAGGTGTTTACATAATGGATATGGCCACTCTAGGTTTTCCTGAGCCTGAATACTGGCAGTGCATATGTGCAGTGTGGAGAGTGGAGAGTGGAGAAGCTCTGTTGAAACTGTGAAGGCCAGTTAGGCCAGATTGCACATTAGGATGCTTTTCTGTGTGGCGTGCACTTTTATGAAACCTCCTCTTCTGCCTCACATGTGACCAATTGTATACGACAACTGGATTAGAATGGACTGAATTAGTAAGAGGAGAGAGTATTGATCTGCTGCAGTTAATATTTACAGCACAGCTAGAAAAAACAACAAGCTGGTTCTTCATAAATCAGATGCACATAATTCTCCCTATTAATTAAAATGTTCTTAATCAGCCTAGGTTTGTCTGGTGGTTAGGAAGTTGCCCCTGTGATCAGACGGTTGTGGGTTTGAATCCTAAGACTGCTGATTGCACCCCTGGGGTACCCTTGAGCAAGGTACCATTGACTGGCCACTGCATAACTCAGGTGAATGGGTTAAATGCATATGTGACAATAAGGACTGCACCTTTCACCCAGTGGCTGCTGGGAAAGGCTCCACCACCCCTTTAAACCTGGTTTGATTTCCTAGATAATGAACGAAAGAATGCCTAAAGCAATAAAAACTTACTTCATCTCAATAGACTCAGATGACCCATTACATTAACCTGCCTAATGTGATGGTCCTCCACTTTCAACTAAAACAGCTCTAGCCCACCAATGCATTTACTCTACAAAACCTCTGAGACTGCCTTGTGGTGTCTGGCATCATGTTGAAGTTGCAAAGCGGAGACATATTTCACCCTACATCAGACTTCTTGTTGCAGCACATTCCACAGGCACTCGATCAGATAGAGATCTAGGAAATTGGAGGGCCAGGGCAACATGCTGAACTCTTGAACTCTGTCACGTTCCTGACATGACTCCTGAACAATGTGCGAAGCACTGTTTGTTGTGATAAATCCCCCCATATGTGACATGCATTAAAAATTTAAGTGACACCGGAGACCTTTGGTGGATTTGGACCAAATAAAAGCGCTTGTCATCGGTTCATGGTTTTTCCCTCCTTAAGCCGCTGTCAGAAGCTATTAACCGCTGCTGACTTAACCCTCGTCAGCATTACTAAGTTCTTCACACCTGCCCATTTCTCTCACAGCCAGCACGTCTACTGCGAGAACCGACTGTTCTCCTATGGTCACTTTATCTGTGAGTGGTTAGAATGTTTGGGTTCATCTGTGTATACAAGGATTATGAATTAATTGCTAATGTCATTCAGTCAAATGTATTACTGTGTCAAAAACCACACATGCTAGTCTACTTGAAATGATTTAACAGCTCATTGCTTTATAGAAGTGTGTTATGATACAGGCATATTATTTACATAGTGATAACTATTGACTTTAAGCCTAGTAGCTCCTGTGTGAAACTAAATAAACAGATTTCAGACACAAAACACGCCTTAGCTACTTTTAGGATAAAGGGGAAAATTGTGCAAGTAAGATGCTTAAAGTGAAACTCATCCTCAGGATTTCGCAAAGTGGCATTATCCTGCAGTTTCCAACAGTAAAAATAAATCATTTTTAGATGACCATTTTCTCCTATAATTAAGTGGCTTGTTTTCTTACTGTGCCTTTAACACTATAAAGACTCTATGAATTGCATTCTGATTGGATGCCCTGTTTTGTGTCTTATTTAATGCTGAAAAAAATGCCCAACTTTAGCATGACTGGGTAGACCTGAATCCCTGTAGCCTTAAAAGTGCTTCTAAGTGACATAAAAGGCAATCACTTTTAAAATACTGTAGCTTTGAACAGATTAAATGGCACTTTGTGGATAAGATCCATCCTGCTCTGCCTGAATAGTACGTCATTCATTCATGGATGGTATGTTGGATCTGAAGGCTTATACTTTGTGTTTGAGCTTTGCACTTTGTAGATATTAACACATTTTTCATGCATTTGGTTTTTTTCGGTTTCAAAAAGTGTCAATTAAAATAGGATCTTTAGAGTTCTGTTTCTGACATCATAATGATACACTTCACACAGCAAAAGATTTGGGTGCCCTCGGTCCAATTATTTTGTGGGAGTGAAAATAATTCCACATTTCCTTTACACAATTTTGTGCACAATTATGGTTAAACTGCGGGGGGTGGGGGGGATTAAACAAAATGTAGACCATGGATAGCCTTTGGCACAATTTACAATTATGTTTTAACTATGTTACATTGAAATAAGAGTAACTGGGGGAGAAAAATGTTCAAATTGAAGTTAGAAAAATTTATTTCTTATCAGGTAGAAAACCAACAAAACCAGAGGTGCTTAAACCTTTGCGTGGAGCTGCTGGCAGTCAACCGCACTTTTGACACCTCCTCAGCATGCATCCTCTCGCTTGTTTCATTCACATGCAGGCGTTTCATTACTCCAGATACCAAATCATACGCGCAGAGACAATGCCTGCCTGTTATATCACAATGAGGACATTGCTCTTTTTATCCGCCATATGATAGAATGGCTTTGTCCTTGTGTTTGCAGCGTCTGTGTTGAGATGAATGGAGCAAATGTGATGCCATTCCTCCTAATTAAGCCTCTGCTATTCATAGAGGGTCAGCACTTAACTCTGTTGGGGAATTATGTTTTAATAAGAGCTGTGATTCACATGTGGCTCATACAACACTGAGGATACAATGAACAAAAAAAATGACATCCTGCATTTTATCCACAGAGCCATTGTTTCATTTCAAATCCCACAGAGCCACAAGTGGATCCTCGTTCAGTGACTGCACTGTTAATTCTGTTTCTCGGAAACAGAGCAAATCAAGGAAAGTGTGAAGTTCATCACCCGATCTGAATGGCTGGAGGAGTGAAGGCTAAAGCCGGCAGCTGTTGCAGATGTTAGAGAGGATGGACAGTGGTACAGTAAAACCATTACCTGTCATCACTCATCTAACCACTCTCCAGCTCTGCCCCCCCCCCAACCCCCCAACCCCCCACCCCCACCCCGCCTATCTTATCTGACAGCTTCTCAGCCTTTTAGCTCCTCTCCCTCATCCAGGGAGTTTGCCTGGAATTCTCTTTTCATTCCACTCAGGCACAGGGATGTCGCTTTGGTACTTAAACAGCTTTCTCCTTCAGTTCCTCATTGTCATGCATGTGCTGCAGCCTTTATCACACATGAGCACACATGCTAAAGTTGCTCCAATGCAATTGCTCACCGCCCTCCACTCTCTTTCTCACTCCCTCTGTTTATTGTCTCACTACTTATAGTGCAATTATTCTCATGAACTTGTTTAATGAGGGATCTAATACAAAACAGATTATCTAGATTTACTCATTACACATGCTGTATTGGCTAAATCACAGTTGAAGCTACACAATATAAACAGAAGTACTGGGATGTCTGACCATTACACCAGTAGGGACTTGAAGGACATTGCATTCAAATACATATATAGGATCTGTTCCCCCTGTGCAGCAATAACAGCTTCCACTCAACATGATGCAAAAGTTTAAAATCAGATAAGCAGGCTAAACTTTATGAGGTTAAAACATTCTTTTTAAGCTCAAACATAAAGCATAAACCATTATCACGTCAAGTCTAACATCTTGAATACTACTCAGCCAGAGAAGGATGTATCTTTTGACTCATATGTTTGCCATTATTTTTATGAGGAGATATGCTGCATTATGTGACGTGCTGAGGGAGGAAAAAACTGTCACTGACTGGTCATACCCACCTTGTCAAATAAAGCGATACCATGTGTTTAATATGCTCCCTGGAAAACATCCTGAAGTGATTTTAGTGTCAGGAGGAAAAATGGCCTTTTATTTCATAGATGTATTTTACTGAGCTGTAAATGAGTTTACCTATCAACACAAGATTAACATTTTTATCAATAAAGCTTGGCTTGATGAATTCTATAAAGTGATAAATATGGGCTCTCAGTCTCAGTATTAATTTTTTCCTAAACAAATGTTTCTAGGGATGTAGGGATGTTGCTTTATCTAGGTTTACATAGATTTACACAGTTTTGACTTAACTTCTGAGATCATGTTATATCTTGCCATATGATTCAGAATACAGAAAATCATGATAAATAGTTTTCAAGTAATGTATAGAATATTTTATATGATCGTGTGCCATTTTAAAGTGATATATAGGACACATTATATAATTGCAAATAGCTATATAGTAGAGCTGTAATGACACACCAAACCCACGATTCGGTTCGTTTTCTCAATTTTTACTCACAATTCAGTTCGTATCACTATTCATTTGCGGTGGAGGAGAGGAAAAGTTCCGAGGTGCCATTTTGTTTGGAGACACCTTACCTTTACCACAAAATTATTAATCAGTATTCCCTTAAATACCGCTTCTTTTACATTCATACTGAGGACAAGGCTTCAGTGAACTGCATGAGAAGTCGAGTTGGAGGAGTTGACTCGTCTCTCTCAGTTCACCGCTCCTTTCAAACAAAAGAAATGCTACAACTGCCCGGAGCCACAAAACTCACTCAAAACACAATAAAAACAATTACACAGAGACTCCAGTGCAGTACTATCACAGCCCAGCTTAAAGACAATTTTAAGCCCAGTGTCATAACTTACATGTACTCACAGCGAATCAATTCAGCAAACAAAGGGTCCATACGTGCTCCGTATGTTTGTAAAATTGTGGGAGGGCTCCTTGAAACCCTTAACTATTGGTTAAAGAAAAGAAATTGACGTGACAATCCTCCTATTATGTCGAAAAATGTATATTTCTGGGCGGGAACTGTATACGGGAAAGAGTTGGAAGGGGTTTGTCTGTGTCACGATTCACCCCCTCACACCGCGACCCGGGTTCATGGATGTGAGTGTTGCGATATTGGTTTTGTTTCATATATCGTTACAGCCCTACTATACAATAACGTATAGAATACAGTATATGGTTGTACACCATTTTAAAGTAATGAATAGTATACAGTACAGGCTTGTATATAATTACTTTTATGTTTGCATTTGTGAATTTGGCCAAAATTGAATGTACAACATTTCCACTCTGGCTTAGTTTAGTCTCTCAATCAAGACACATTTAGTGTCTGAAATGTACTATTTTCATTTACTATGCAAACAAAAATAAAAGCTTATAAAAGTTTATACCTTCCAAATTAGCATCAAGCAAAATAAATTCCTAAATCACTTCCTTCCAACTATGCTTTGTAAAATAATATAATTGCTGTAATCTATGAAATTATTTGTGAAATGTGTTATCAAGATGCATTCATACTGTACTCTCTGTTACTGTTGTCTTTCAGAGGTAAGACATCAATGTGTCTTCACGAGCCACGGGGTGTAATCTGGACTTGTCTGTGCATGTTTTTTTTTTTTTGAAAGGTTTGACGCCCATCCACTTTCATTAAATGACTACCAGACTGCTACGGCTAAAGCTAATAATCTGCGTTT
>JBBKCR010040167.1:0-11218 GCA_037577295.1 Ladigesia roloffi
ATAAATCCGAATAGTAAATAAACAGTAGTATATAGAATAGAAAATGAAAATTGCTAGTGAAAAAAAATGTATACATTAATAATGAAAAACTTTTATTTTGAACTTGTGTTTCTCCAGACAGGGCTAAATTCGCGCATGCGCAATTTGTGAGGAGTCTGTGTATTCCGGGTCACCTTAGTGAGCCAAAGTTAACCTGGACTTTCTACTTTACTTTAATATTTTATCTGTTTTTTGCTCATCTGATAACTCAGCGTTACATACAGTAAGACAACAAAATATATTTTTCCGTATTGTATATTAATACTGTAGTTTGCCTCTTCTTTTCAGCTGGATAACCAAAACATGCTCCAGTCAAAAATAAAAACACTGCTGTAATTCAGTAATGACTGAAGGAAGAGGTAACTGAAGACACTAAAAACACCCAAAACCTCCTCTAATACGTCCTTATAGAAATGCAGAATCTACTAGCACAGGACCTAAGCTTTATTAGGCAGTGTTTTCTATTTTGAACCCACTTTATAAATAAAATGCAATATATGAACAAAAGTATTGGGACGCATTTTTGCCTCTTACATCTAAGGAAGGTCAAAATTAATACTTCAGCATACCAATACATTTTGGGTAATGCCATGCTTCCGAAATTGTGGACACAGTTTTTCTATTCCAGTATGACAGTACCCCAGTGCACAAAGCAAGCTCCATGAAGACATGGTTTGATGAGTTCATTGTGGCTAAACTTGACTGATCTGCACATAGCCCTGAACCTCATCCAACACCTTTCAACTGGAATGGAGATAGCGAGCCAGGTCTTCTTGTTCAACATCAGTGCCTGACCTTATAAATGCTCTACAGAAGGAATGGGAACAAATTCCCACAGTCTTTTTGGAAGCCTTCAAAAGAATGGCAAATTTACACATGCAAAGGGAGACCAAGAATGCAGTTCTTGAATTTAGTGCCTTTAATATCCCTGCTGGTGTGATTTTTGTACATATAGTGTACATATAGTGTATAGTCTACTACAGGTTGTCTGTCTGACTAGCAAATTGTCTAGAGTTTTGCTAAAACTCTGTGGTCTTACGATTACTAAGATCTTCACTGCAGTTTAGCCCTGTAGTATTACTTCAGTTGCATCTATGCCCTGCATAAAAAAATGTTTTTACCATACCACCCATCCTAATATTCAATGCCTCTGTCATTGGAACAGGTGTACTATGGCACAGTCAGGCCATACAGCATCTGCTACATCGGATGGGAGCCTATCAGAGGAGTTTGCCGTCCCTTCACATGTCGAGGAAGTCAAGAAACTGATGGTGGAGTTTGCTGAACGACATGAAGCCGCTGGCCGCAGGGTTGTTTTGATCACTTCAGGGGGCACCAAGGTTCCTCTAGAGTCCAGAACAGTACGCTTCCTTGACAACTTCAGTAGCGGCCGGAGGGGTGCTTCCTCTGCTGAGTATTTTCTTGATTCTGGGTATGCGGTGGTCTTTCTACACAGACATCGCTCGCTCTACCCTTACACTCGACTCTACACAGGGGTTAACCTGCTAGACAGTTTGAAGTTTGAACCTGGCAATGAGGGTTCCAGCCGTGTGTTCGTGGATCAGAAGGAGCTTCCAAACATTGCAGTGGTGCTGAAGCAGTACGAGGCAGTGAAAGCAGCAGGATTACTACTGCCAGTGGAATTCAACACTTTATCAGACTATCTTCACCTTCTCAAAGCTGCGGCACAGGCGCTCAGTTCAATAGGTAAACGCCTCACAACGAATAATGGATAACATCAACTCTGGTCCTGAAAAGGTGTGGTTGGCATCATAATTTGGTGGTTCTCCCATTCAAACCCACCCACAAAATCTGACAGGAGTTTGAACCCTGATTTACACACATGTGTAAGGCTGGGCCATAAGCTAAATTAAAAACATCACAGTGCACTAAAGGTGGTATATTATGAAGATGACATTTTCACAATACAAAAGCATTATCAGTAAGAAAGGATGCACCAACAAAGCAGTAATGGCAACAGTGCTATAAATATATTCCTTTAATATATTTTTTACCTCAGCATTTGTAAAAATAACCTACAAGAATTATAGGGTAAAAATATCCAAAAATGGTAACTGAACATAATAATAGTATATCAGGTACATATTACTATGCAGTTACTACATACGTTGTATTGTTTTACAGGCTCTCTGGATTTGGTCTAAATCTTTTTTGCACACAGTGTTTCACTCTTCCTAAAAAAATAGGAAACGTGTGTTGTCTCATCAGTGTTGACCTCATATCATATTGCCAAACTCTGCACATGTGTATCTAGTTAACATGTTTTTGATTATTATTTTTTAAGACATGTTTACATATTTTAGGGTCCAAGGCTATGTTTTATTTGGCCGCAGCCGTTTCTGATTTCTACATCCCAGCGTCTGAAATGCCGGAGCACAAAATCCAATCTTCAAATGGGCCTTTACAGGTGAGAAATAGAAACAGGTGCATTTCGATCTGCTTCAGCCAAAAGAGCGTGGAGGTCAGGACTTTCACATCAGACTCAGAAATTAGACTCAGAAAAACACTTTGTTTGTGCACTGGGGCTCTGTCTAACTGAAATAGGGAAACTGTAAAAAGAAAAAAGAATAAAAGAAAAGGAAAACACAAATAACTGGAAGCATACATTTGTCAGAGAAGGAATATCACTATGCACGCTATCATTGATTTCCCTTTCTTACTGATATTTACCCCAAATGGTACAGCTGCTACTAATGCATTCAGATAGGTGACATTGTATCAGATCAGGAATAAAACGGAACACTAACTAGTATATACAGTATATACAGCTGTATTCCAAAGTTTAGTTGATTTTCTTTGTGTAAACATATACATGCCATTTAAAGCAAACACACTTGTAATTTTGAATACGTTATTATTGTTTATTTGCCATGGTGGAAGAAAAACATTATACAAGGCATGTGAAAACACGTTCATACAGGTTTTATTTTAAAAATAGAAAAAATACAAATACTGCATAAAGACATATTTGGTTGTTCCCTATAGAGGATGTGTGATTCTATAAATATTAAGCATTAGTAAAATGAAAATAAACACAATAGGCCACTGAATAGTTATCTATTGTACTATAATATGTTGTACGATGAGCAGGTTTATTTTTATAAATTGATAAATAAAATGTTTTGGTTTTTTTTTACAGATAAGCATGAAGATGGTGCCCAAGATGCTCAGGCCGCTAGTGAAGGACTGGGCTCCACAAGCTTTTGTTATTTCATTCAAGCTGGAAACAGATCCATCCATCCTTTTGGAGCGTGCTCGTCGAGCTTTGGACACATACAATCACCAGGCAGTGGTGGCTAACGTGCTAGACACGCGGCGCGGTTACGTAGTTGTCGTGACCAAAAACTCCCACCATGAGCTGATACTCACAGAGGAGGAAGTTCAGAAGGAGATAGAAATTGAAGAAAAAATTGTCAGCAATCTGTCAGCCGCACACACTCAGTTCATGAGTCAGTGAGTCGTCTAATGACCTGAAAGCCTTTGTTGAGTTGATGGAAAATGGTTAAAGTAATGTTTTGGACCTCATACATGGTCAGTCAGTCAAAACATGAATGGTGCCTGTTTCATTAGTTTAACACTGGAGTTATGAGGCTAATCTAGGTATCAAGTAATAGAAAACTGTAGGTATAAATATTCACTTTCCTGTAAGACATACTGTGATCCATAAAAGCTGTAGGCAGTAAAACATTGCCAGTCAGTGGCCACTAGGCCGCCTCACAGTTCCAGTGCAGAACCAAAGAAGTAAAACGTGTCTTGAACGATTGTGAGAAGCTACGCAAATTAGGTTTTTTAGCCCAACCATTTGAAGTGAGGTCTAAGTGGGGTTATTCTAGATCACAGCAAAATATTTCTCGCATTCAGTTCAATTCACAGTAGAACTAGAATACATTTGAAGTCAGACGCATTCTCAAGCACATCTTCCCCACTGTTTCTCCTGTACTAAAATCGTTCAACATAATCAGTTCAAAGGTGTATGTATCAAATCACACTTTTCGATATCAGCTTTAGGTAAGATTGAGTGATCTTAAAATGTAATGTAATTAATTTAAAATGCTCTTGAAACAGACTCACAAATGATTAGTCAACAGTTCATATTGTTTAATGGATATCAACCATCAACACTTTTAATCACCATATAGCACATCACAAATTTGTGGTCTTTTCTCATTGCTATGTGAACTTAAGTCATTCAGAGTGACCTTATCAAATGTAAAGGTTTCTTTAAAATGGTGGTAAAATGAGGGAGGGTTTGTGGTAATAGGTGGCATGTCTTCTATGTTGTTATATGTAATGTCAATCATAGTAAAATAGATTTTTCTTCCTTTTGGGCACTAGTGGTCCTCACAGCAGCCTACATGAACAAATTATAAACAAAATCTTATTTGCAAACTACTGTAAATGGCAGTGTGTTCATATTCATTTAATATAATCTGTGACGTGGCTTTTGGAGGAATTTTTAGGTTTCTTTCACCACTATCCCTATGGAACCTCAGCAATTCTGACTAGCATTTCAGATCAAAGCTCTCTGAATGATTACATCTTACCCACTTCATTATACAAAATAGTCAAAAGAGTGGTGGCTTTGTCTCAGAATTAAATTCATTTCGCACTTTAATGGCTAAATTCATTTTGCACTTTAATATAAATCACTTGAGTTTGACACTCTTCTTAATTCCAGCACGAATTCCAGAAAGTTCTCCACTGTATCTTGATTGTTCATGCTGAACTTGGGGAACCTGAAACAAAAACCATTAGACTTTAGAAATGGTAACAAACATGAGACTACCATCACGTTTCAAGGCCGCAAAGCATCACAAAAAAAGGAAAATAGTCCTAGCAAAGAAATGGCACCCATTATAAACCAAATGTGATTGGTTGATTCCACTGTCAGTTCCTATCAATGTTACTGGTTAATCTGGCCATGGTAAAACATCAAATTAGGCCCTGAACATTTAACCTATGGGAGAGATCATTTTAAGGATCACTTAGAACCTACTAAGATACTGATTTAATAAAAAAAACCTGTTATTTCCAAACAAAACTTCACAATGAAATGAGTACCAAAAGGTAAGTGATCCAATACCAATATTCTATTGAATAAAAGTTAACAGACATGTAATTTTATGTTACAAGAAATCATAAGACCTCGTAGGTCCTGATGCACACAGTTAAAAGAAAAAAAAACATTGTAGTACCACATTAACCAGCTCCCACAATGTTCAACTGAAAAAAGAACAAGATTATATTGTTCATCAGCCAATCCTGAGAGACGTACCTGTCCCTTCCTGCGAACAGTAGCACGTCTGTACTTCTCTCTGTGTTTGACCCTTGGGTTACGGTCAATCTTCTTCCTCTTAGGAGTGAGTCCTTTGTTCTTGGCCATCTTTTTAAAGTGAAAAATAAAAATGGTGTAAATATGAATAACAAATTATTTTTGCCATATACAAATTTTATCCAAAATTGTGACTTTACAAGAGAATGAATTTATAATGGATGTTGAATTAGTGTAATCATGGATCATTTCTTTAGCTTCACTGTGTCAAAATAACATTTAGAAACAGAGGACTTCATGTTGCTAAATTCTTTCCCACACACACTGATAATGTTAACATTTGAAAAACTTCTCTCTTGGAGCTCTAGCTAAACTCAACACATGTCAAGAAAACAGGAGCAACCCATTTTTTTCCCTTACTGTCCTTCTTATTAGTATTACTAGGGCCAGGGATGGGATTTGACCTGGGCAGGTTAAAGTTTTCTCTTCTGATAATAACTGTACCTGATAAGTAATGCCTCGTTTAGTATCTCCATCCATTTCTGGATCCTCCTCCATGTCCTCCTCATCCACTCTTATCCTGTAGATAAAAGCAATCACAGTAATGAAAATAAAGTGAACCCTTATAGTTACACAACACAGCACAGTGTGAACTGTGTACATTTTTTCCTCTGCATTTAATCCATTCACCAAATGAAGCAGCGGGCCACCAGGACGACAGCGCCCTGGGAGCAGTGTGTGGGGACAGTATCTTCCTCAAGGGTACCGCAGCGGTGCCACTAGCAGTCCTGGGATTCAAACCCACAACCTTCTGATCACAGGGGCAACTCCCTAAACAACTAAGTCTTTTAGCAGTATCCCAAGAGTTTTGTTGGATATATAATATAATCTTTCCCTTTTAGACCATTAGATGCAACAACACAAGTGACATTTACACCTGATCATTTCATGTGACTAGTAACAGGATTGTAACCTGACCAAAATTTGACCACATGCACATTTGGCCCTCCAATGTGTCTCTGGCTGGTCAGTTTGAAACCCGAGAGAGTAATATGCTAATTTGCTCGTTCAATTAGCAGTGAAGGTTAATTAGCTTCCTGTCTCTTATGAATTATGAATGCATGTCAACACTGTGAATGATAAGTATTGTTGCAGGATGGAAATAATGATGAGCCGAAGTAAATAACTAGTTCAGACGTGCTCTTCCTGATAAGCAGGGCAGCACGGAGAGGTGCCATTACAGAACTGGGAAGGGGTTCTGGTTGACAAATATGACTTGGAAGAAATGGAATTGTTTCAAAAGTTTAAACATTTGGCTAAAATGTGTCTCTGAGGGTCACGTTCCTGGACATGGATTAAGCCTAGTCCTGAATTATGTAGTGCTGTGAATATATTTTCCATTCAAAAGAAAAGGGTTGTCCAGGACTAGGCTTAATCCCTGTCTGGGAAACTGACCGAGTGTCTACATTTAAATCAGTTTTAAATTTTGAGTCAGTTTATACCTGCATTTTCATGTGGATTAAAAATTTATACCCAGATTTAATCAGGGTTAGCAAGTAAAGTAAAACGCCCCCTTATAGTCACATGTGAACACACCACACTGCAGCACACATGGTGAATGTGATAAATGCAGAGAAAAATTTTCACAAAGAGAAGCATGGAGCAGCCAGGACAACAGCGCCCAGGGAGCAGTGTGTGGGACGGTAACTTGTTCAAGGGGTGAAACAGCGCGCCCCTGTCTGTCCTGGGATTCAAACCCACAACCTTCTGATCGCAGGGGCAACTCCCTAACCACCAGGTCACCAGTTGCCCCAGTCTTGGCTGATTTGTAACACAAGGCTGAGGTAAATTGTTATGAGTCTCACCCATCCTCAAGCATTTGTTTTTTCTTCCTCTTCAGTTTCAGCCTCTCCTCAATGCCTTTATAGAAGAGTAGGGCTGCTTCCTCATCTGACTCGGATTCCTCTGCTTCCTCCAAACCGGATGTCTCTGATACCTACAGTCACACATGAGAATCAGCGCTCAGTTTGGGTTTCTATTGATACTTTGAAAAGTCTGATGTAGGAGATCAAAGCTGCAGTAATCTGTGATATATTACTAAATAATCTAAATGTTTCTCTATCAACTAACAACTATAACACTAGAGATCTTTTGTAGTTATGCATTAATTCAGTGCAATGTTTCCTCATGCCTTTCTAGAAACTAAAACACATACAGAAAAGCAGGATGGAAGCAGCACAGAAGAACTGAGAGACTACAAAATGTCTCAGATTAATTCTGGAAATTATGTAACATTTATGTTTAATGAGGAACCTTTAACTAAAAAATTTAAGACTAATTAAAATAAATGATCAGAATTAAAAATCCTTTACACAAAATCCATCATTGTGAATAGCAACTATATAAGAATTATCTAGTGATAACTATTTCCCAATCTGAATTAATTTTGTCACGCCTGGCAGTAGCATATGCAAAAACATAAGAAAATGTGCACACATTTGAAATTCATTATTAAAACAGTATTGTTTGCAAAATGTGAGTCAGTCGAAACTGAGCTGCTGATATCTGAATGTTGGCTTAACTTGAGGGAGAGTGAAATGTGTACCTTGCTCCTGGCGGCCTGTTTGCTGGTGGCTGGTCTTTTCGCTGTTCTACCTCTGCCTGTTCCAGACAGAAGCTGCCGTAGTTGGGGTGCAAGTTTAGCATCAACAGCTCCAAGTTCATTTATCAGCTATGAAAACAAACCAACAATATTAATGCAAATTAATTGAAACTTAAAGGACACATTCACTTTAAGGACAAAAGTACTGGGATGTCTGACAATTACACTGACAGAGAGTTTAATGACATTTCATTCAAATATGATTTTTGCCGCTCTTTGCCACCAAAACAGCTTCCACTCTACTTGGAAAGCTTTGCCCAAGAGTTGGGCAAAGTTTTTGTGGGAATTTTTGCTCATTCATTCTGTAGAGAATTTATGTGGTCAGGCACTGATGTTGAATGAGAAGGCCTGGGTCAGAATTAGTGATCGACCAATGTTGATTTTTACGATACCAATTATTTGCATGTTTATGTCCCCGATAACCGATATTCAGAACTGATATGTATTAACTATTATACTTCTGTTTTTACACAATTATTACACCATAACTGAACTGAACAAACTTTTAGTTATAATAATCAATCCCTCCTTACATACAAATCAAAACTAGGGGTCTGAAAGTGCAAAAAATACTAAAAATAAAAATAAAAAAGTGCACTGTTTTTCAATGGTCCATAAACTACATATCTACAACATGCATAAACTACATATCAGTCATTTATGTAACACATCTAATGTGTGCATTAATAGCTGTTATGTTTAATAAAGTTTACTTAATATAGGAAAGCAAATAAGTATGCTTTACCTTTGCACACATTTTCCCCTCACACGCCGTACTGCAATGGCGATCATGCGTATAATTCTCAAAACGCCCACCAGATGGCGGTGTTTATCGGTAAACCCGATTTTACAAAACCGATAACCGATTACGGTAAAATGCTTAAATATCGGGGAAAATATCAGTAAATCGATTTATTGGCCAATCTTTAGTCAGAATCTCTGTTCCATTTCATCCCAAAGAGGTTGGATGGGGTTGGGGTCAGGACTAGTCAAGTTCTTTCACATCAAACTCATCCAACCAAGTCTTTATGGATCTTGCTTTGTGCACTGGGACACTGTCATGCTGGAATAGAAAATATTCTTCACTAAACTGTGTCTGAAGAATTAAGACTGTCCTTCACCACAAGTAGGAGCTCACCCAGAATTGAATAATTAAGAGATATGTCCCAATACCTTTGTCCATACAGTGTATTCATATCATAGACCTATATCTAAAACCTGGTGGCAATAATGCCCCATGTTATTGTACTGAACCTTAAAATAGTGAGATCTTTTTTTTTTCTTTACAAACATATGAAAAACAATACTTACATTTCTGTACGTCACCAGTCTCTCTATCACTGGATGATTATGGGCTGGAATTCTCTTGGCTTTCAAAACCAGGTAAAAACTTATATTGGTGCAATAACTGGGCACAAAAAATAGAATAAATTACACATTTTTATTCCAAGACATTCATCATCTGGTTAACATATACAAAAAACTATAAGGGACTCTTACTTGAGGTAAAGTTGCTGCTTGGTTATGAGATAATTTGCCCCCTGGGAGAGAAAAAAAAAGATATAGCCATTAGAGAGGAGGAGGGTTAAATCCCCTTAACGTACACAGCCTTAATTTTAATTTTAGTTTGAGAGATTCTCTCACCTTTCCTGCTGGGATCTGACCATCTTTTACCATCTGGACAAGTGGCTGTATCTCATCTCTCAGCTCTGTCAGCTAACAAGCACAAACAGCAACAATAAATCAACAGCATCAGCAACTACTTACACTCCCCGACCACTTTATTAGATACCCATCCCTGTGGCTCACACAGTGCTGGCGTACAGTTAAAAACTGCAGCCCATCGATTGATGGTGTGTGATCATGGAAGGAATCACACTACTGTTCTTCTTAAGTTTTATTTTTATTATTATTCTTTTTATTAGCAAAAAAAAATTGGAGCTCTATTTTAATCTTCAATGCTTAATCAAATCTTCATAAAAACCTCTATTTTAATCTTCAATGCTCAAGATTCTTTATTTGTCCCATGCATAATTACACAGAATTATTGCAGTGAAATGTATCCTGAACCGCTCCTTTTATGACTGTGGAAACATTATAAAAATAAAGTACAATTTTAATGTTAGAAACACAAATCTAAAAAAGGGAAAACAGCTCAAACAAGGATCTGTAGTTGTGTGCTTGTGTAAAACTTTGTAATCAGGGTAATCAGTATTGATAGTTAAAAAAAATTAAAATAGTTGAGAGACGCCTGAAAGTTATTGCGAAAAATAAAGGGAGAGAGAATAGCTGGGCCCCATTTGCACAGAGAGTGGTGAGAGAGTCAGCATCGTTAATGAAAAATTGTGGTTGAATGAAAAATAAATCAGCCGTTCCCATGAATAGTTTGGTCAGAGCCAGTGCCGAAATGCATCCTCAAGTTGTTTTTATAATCTTTCTGCCCATCACTCCTGGCCACTTTTGGGTGGTTTGCATGGACCAGTGATGAATGGTGTACAGCTCCATTAAACTACAATATCAGGTTCCAGGCTGTTACCGTACACCTATACAGTGAACCTATAATGTAGGTGCAGCTTATCGTGGTCAGATAGGCGAAGGTAAAGATTTAGTGAACAAAGACACTTTTGCATATAATTTCTTCATGAATGTATTAATATTGCCACTCAAAAAGCTGATACCTTAGCCTTGAAGTCGTGAATGAGCTCCAGTAACTCCGGAGATTCCTTCTTCAGGAGTTTCAGCTTTTCCTTCTGTGACATTGTGTTCAGATCTTTCTCAATCCTCTGCTCTTTCTGTCCTGTCTTTTCTGTCTTTTCAGCTTCAGCCTCTACAGCAAACTCCTATTAGGCCACAGAGATGATAATGATAATGAATATTACGGGGCACTCAAGGTCACAATTAGCCAATCAAATGTCTGGCAAAGTACATTTTTTGGGGGGGGAGGAAAAATCGCTCAGCAGTAACCAACAAAGAAGCAAACAAACACAAAAAGAGTGAAGGAAAGTGTAAAAAACTATAAGGGATAAAATATTTATTTGAATACTCAGCATTTTATAAATATTTGTATTAGAGGCTAAAAGCACAGCTTCTAAAGCAACATATGGCGATGGCAGATAGCTATTAATACTGGATATGTTTAAAATTACATAAAAAAAACTTTACTGTGGTTTAATAAGACAAATAATGTTATTATGAGAATAATTATCTGAGGACCAACACATACT
>JBBKCR010040188.1:0-10000 GCA_037577295.1 Ladigesia roloffi
AATGAACTGTATTTTGAACTAGTACTTTTTCAGTGTAAATTGGCACAACACTGGCTCTCACTTACTGCTAACATTGTGAAAATAATCTAACATACCCTTTGCAGGGACACAGTGCAGCACATCTTTTCTGGGGTGTTTAATGCAAAATATAATTTTATTTGCTGACCCTAACACATTGTCGTTTGGTGCACAGATCACATTTAAAGCTTTATCTTTTTCACTTTGTTTAAAACAGAAAATAAACAGCTCCTGTGCATCAAACTGTGTAGAAATGTGTTTTCTCAGTTTAACAAAAAATGACATTTGACCAGGGGTGCCTGAACTTCTGCATGTGACAGTATCACATACCAATTAGGATCAAATTTTTGTGTGCAAAACTCATAAATAAATGTAATAAAACATTTTATTCCAAGTACTTATGGATCATTTCTACTTAGATTTACACAGAGACAATGTTTTTTGCCCCATGCATTTTCACATCCCTCTGTAGCATCTGTGGATTTGATGAATATCTGAGGTGTAATCCAATACTGGTTGCACCTCGCTGCACAATATTGACAGACGATATTAAAAGACCATAAGTAAACAGACATAAATGTGTGTATGCATGACAAATGCATATATTTAGCAATCAGCTGCTTTTGATATATGGAGGACCGGTACAGAGCAGCATCTGTTATGCTGTTGTTTTTCAGGAAGGTAGTGCAATTGTTTATGTTGATGTCTGGCACCGGCATCCCAGTATTGAACACAAGGACCAGTGCATCTTCTCCATAATTACTCTAATTGGATCAATTATCACTCCTGACCTAAATGTGCTAAGGGGTTCCCAGTTAGCAGAGTTTTGCCCCAACACAGATCGACCAGTGGAGCTCAGGTGAAACACCAGAGAACTGTTTCAGAATGTTCCAGGATGAGGGCCAGTGTTCCTAGTGTTAAATCTCATTCTTCACCCTCTAGTTAAGGGTTTTAAAAACGTTTAATGATGATGTAATTTCTTAATGCTCTTAATTTATTTTGGCATTGCCACAGTCAGGACTAATTTTCATCTCCACATTTTATTTTTTAAACATCTTTGGAACAGCTGCCATCTACACTGTGAGCATTTCAGGATAAATAGACCAATTAAAATGGAACAAAATGCTAATAACTTAGAAAACAATTAAGTTCACAGAAAGCTCAGAGCTCCATGATGCAGGATTTTGCTCCGCCCATCGTAGACATGCATATTGCCGAAGTACTCCAATTAGACTGGTCAAAACTAGATAAAAACTAAAACTAATTTTTTAGCAAAGTATAAATAGCACTTTTAAAGTAGAACATGCTGAAAGTTGTGTGGGGTAGAATATGTAGTTGCAAGGTAAACTGGAGAATAAAATATTGATACTGAATGGCAGCACAGGGATTTGGATCTATTCTAAATATTACAGAATACTTAAATTTTTTGTTACCAGAACCTTTGAACAATTTTCACCTTTCATGTATCACAGAATAATATTATATGAGCAACATTTTCTTGATTATGACGTCTGCTTTCTGTAAAGTGCCATCATGTGTTCAGATATTGTTTCATCCTAAATAAATATTATTTAATCTTATTTCATCTTTATTATTACTTATTTCATCTTTCTCTAAGTGACTGGATAACCGTCAGATCCATCAGAACACTTACTCCAGATTTCTCAATGCACAATGACTCATAATGGTAAAATTGAAATCAATTTTAAGTTCTTGACTCTAATTAATAGATATAAATGTCTCAGACATTCAGGTTTCTGAAATCTTTCTGTGGACTGTCCCTGCATGCATAATGTTATTGACTCTCTGGATTTGTGTTACCCTGCCTGTAGTTCCTGACTGTGATACCAACCCATATGTTTTGTTTTAGTTACTTTGCACAGAAGTTATAAACTCTTTCCAATCTTGGTTATAGCACATTCTTTCAAGCTTGAGAGAACCCATTTTTTCTAACTTGTGATGACCGCCTCATCCCCAGTCATCCCCGCTCATGCTCCCTGTCCCCCGAATACTGATCCATCCCTTTACTTATATCCACCCGTCTAAGTTCCCCTTAGACCCTCCCTAGTGTACCTTCCCGGTTAGTTTCATGTCCCGCTCATTTAGATCACACTTCCCTTGATCCCTTTGAGTCCCACCTGTGTTACCGGGGTTACAGGTTATGGTTTAGTTCTGACTGAAGACACAGACAGAGGGATCAAATTGGTACCTGTTTTGGCAGTGGAGGGCCTGCATGCTACAGAATCCATAGCCAGACCCAAGGAGGAAGAGTGTGTGAGGGGTTATCCACAACCCTGCATGCTACAGAACCCATAGCCAGACGCAAGGAGGAAGAGTGTGTGAGGGGTTATCCACAACCCGGGTGTCTTCGTGGATGCAGAGTGTGGTATAAATGTCCATTATGGAGCAGAGAGACCCAGATAATATTCTCTTATTATTTTAAATTACTTGCAATCTGTGACAGAACTATTTCTGGGCCTAACTGCGATGCAGCTTCAGAGAATGCTCTTTCTGTAGAATGTGGTGAGGATTAGAGCGAGGTGCCCTCTCCTCATTTTCCTCAGGATACAGAGACACTCCTGGGCCTTCTTGATGATGGAGTGGTGAACATCTATGTCAGGTTGTGATATGAGCACCAAGAAAGTAGTTGCCCCGGATGATGTCCACTGAGGAGCTATTGTTCAGCAGAGAGTGATGATCTCACTCCTGAAGTCAACAACAAGCTCTATGGTTCAGAGACAGGTTGTTGGCTCTGCATTAGTCTGGTAGTCACTTAATGATGATGTGTGTGATTGTGATGGCAGGATAGCGTGGAGATGGTTTTGGAGGATTAATGTCATTCATGCCCTTGCTGATGTAGCCAGTGACAAATACCATGCACTCCTTCAAGTCGAAGAGGTCTCACTCTGGGTGCTGGGATCAGCATAATAGGAATAGTTTGACTAACAAAGGTGGGGGCGGGGCACTGTGCAGCACGCGTAAGCTATGTTTGTATAAACACAATCCAGGAGGTTGCCACCTTCACTGCAACACCCACATACTGAGTGTTCGTGCAGCCATCATCAAATACAATTTAAAATTCTTAATTTGAATGAATTTTTGCTTTTCATGACAAGAACTGATGCTAATCTAAGAAATGAAGTTGGTAAAAGTTGACTAATATTAATATATGTTGATTTTATATCATTTTGGGAGTGCAAACAGGAGGCGGACATTTTTGTCCACGGGGACGCTGACTGTGATTTTTGATGCTTTTTCTGTCACTCCATAAAAAAATAACAATGCATAAAAATCACTGATACTGCTAAATATATATATTTATATATATATATATATATGAAATAATGCCTCAAAAATAAATCAGGTTGCATGTATTACTTGGTTAAAAAAAACTGTTTTTAATACTTTTCTCCCTTCATAAACCATTAGGATTAGGTGATCTAACTGGCATTTAAAGGGTTAAAATTATTCATTTAAATTAATTTTTGCTTTTCCTGACAAGGACTGATGCTAATTAAAGAAATCAAGCTGGTGAAAGCTGAAAAATATTTTAATATATATTAATTTTATAACATTTTTGAAGTGTAAACAGGAGGTGGCCATTTTTGACCATGAGGACGCTGAGTGTGAGTTTTTTTAACTTTGCTTTCTTTGAAAAAATAAACAATGCATAATAATCAGTGTTGTTGTTAATCAGTTCCATGTCGCAGACTGTACTATTAGTAACAAAAGAAAATCCAGCAGCATTAAGAATATAGTACATTTATATTTTTGAGGTTGTTTTCTAACAAGTGCATAGTGCAAACAAACTGGTATTTGAAGGATACATTTTTTTTTAAAGTATGGAAAATTTATACTTATGACAAGTACTGACATTAAACACTTTATGCAGGAAAAATAGCAAAAAAGCATAAATATAATAAAAATCACAGACTTAATCTGTTGGTGGCCATTTTTGGCTATGAGGACGCTGAAAGGGTAGTAAAAACGAGGACAGCCAGAGGGTTAATTAAAATACGTGCTCCGTTCCTTATCTTTTTCGTGCTAGGATAACGCTTCTCTTTTTCATGCTGGGACAACGCTATAGCGCCCGAAGTATTTTCATGCGCACTGTGTTAAATCACAGTGAAAACTTGTGAGGCCAGTCTCGATGGAATTTAGGGAGGAATTACTTGAGATATGCATCTCAGAATTCTATGATGACATTAAGCAGTCCATTGAGTTTTGGAGCTCACACACAGCGCCGGAAAGTTCAATCAGTGCATTCAGTGTTTAGTGTTAATTTTCCAGGGCAAATTAGCATGTTGACTATCGGGGTAGCAATCTTCTGAACAGTGTTGCTTTGTAAAAACAACAACAGCCGTCTCTGATCTCACACTGTATAGTTTGCTGGTGTCGGATGTTGTCCAGTTTACTCTCTAGGGAGTGAATATTGGTGAGGGAGATGAACGAGAGGGCTGGCTGGCTTCGCTCTATCATGGAAACACACCTAATTGACATACATTGCAGTGTCCCCTAGCCAGCGAGGCCTCGGTCCGAGGGTCTTTTCTCAAGATTATTATTTAGATATCTTCGCTGCAGTCTGCTGATGACAGACAAGTGTTCTGATGCACAAGCGTGAAACATCTGCCATATCAATGTGACTATTATTCATAATACACCCATAATATATGTGTACATCACATTTATACTCCACTCAGTTTTTATATATATTATTTATATTAATACTCCACCTCATTTAGTTGTTTTAAATATAAAATATGTGTATGAATTATTCAACCCCATACAGTTCTCATATTTCCTGTGTGATAGGGAGGGGAGAAAAAAGTAAAGGACACTCGACCTTAGAGTTGAATGATGTTACATCCCAAAATTTCGCCCATTGTGCGGCACTGTGAATTAGACTTCTTCTAAAACCCGATCCCAGCCCGACATTGCCTGCCACCACCCTCAGATCAGACCGGGCGGTGATGCAGCATTTGAGTTGCTCGGAGCTCCAGCGGGGTGGGGTGTTAGTTTAGAAACGCACCCACAGTTCAGAGCGTGTGTTATAACGGCCAACGTATAAAATGTAAATAATCAATTTGTCGGGCCGGGTTGGTTTCGGACACAAGTGCATGGGTTTGGGTCATGTTGGCTTAAATTGTTTGGGCCCGGTCTGGGCTCTAATGTAAATGAAATATATCTAGATTTGACAAAAGTTTTGGGACATTGTTTTTCTAGATTTTCCTAAATTGGGTGCGTCTTATATTCCGGAGCGTCTTATACAGCGAAAAATATGGTATATCATATATTTATGCATGTCCTTGGTAATGCATCTGAACTTTATCTTTATTTAATTTATACCATCTTACCACAACACAGTTTCCGCTGTTTTTTTGCTGTCCTCAAGGTCAGGCGTGGCAAAAAGCATTTGACTGCATGTCCGTACCATGGATGATACTCTGTGTGACAAATATAATCTTAATCTGAATCTGGAACCACACTTCTGTACCAAAGTGTTAGACCTGGAGAGTTCTAGACCCACTGTGACCTTATATTAAACACTTACGTTGTATTAAAAGTTTATTAATGTGTTTGACCCCCACCCCAGACCCTCTCTGCTGCTACAGTTACAACCTCTACTTATTTACATGAGATGCTGGAACATTGTTGTGAGAATTAGAATGCATTCAGGAACAAGACTATTAGTGAGGTCAGACACTGATGTTGGATGATTAGCTCAGGATTACAAACATCACCCCAGCTCCTCCCAAAGGAACTGGATGGTGCTCCATCACCTCAGAGAGCGCCCTTGCTTGGGGGGGGTCTCATTGGCAGTGCATCTCTGTGGAGATTGTGACACTCTGCTGTATCACAAATAAATATGAGCAAGATTTTCCCATAAAATTTAATTCACTTCTTGATTTATTCACCCTAATGCAAAGACGACCCTAGTCATATGTCTCTCAGTCATAGTTCCTTCACTTATTTATTCATAAAACACATCTAGAGGCAACCGTTTTTACAGTTGAGAAAGAATATCATACCCCTTAGAGACATGCATGCACTACTTAATATCTCTATTATGTAACTAAAGAGAAAGATGATCACCTACCTACATATCAAGGACAGAGCTCTTTTAAAAGGTAGCCTGGGACAAATTGCAACATCAGGATCACTTTGGTGGAGATCAAAAGCTAGATTGTACCAGTCCACTGAAACAAAGAACATAAAACAAGTGAAATGCTGAATCTGGCAGGAAAGAAGCAGGTCCTGTGGTATAAAGCTATTTATATCTGCTGTCCCATTTAGTCCCATTGCCAGTTTCTGCATTGCATATTAATCCTTTTTTCCACAAGTAGCATGAAATAAGCCAACTTGTCTCCATTCTGTGAGTTTCTGGAAGCTGTCTCATGGGAAGGATAGTTCATAAAAGCTTAGGGCGCTTCTATTGGTAAGAGAGGGCTTTATAGACTTTTCTGTCAAATGTAGTCCATGGTGAATGTGTGTGTCTCAGCTAAAACCAGCATAGCAAATCCTATAGGCACTATGTACAGTACAGGCCAAAAGTTTGGACACGCCTTCTCATTTAATATGTTTTCTTCATTTTTATGACCATTTACATTGATAGATTCTCACAGAAGTCATCAACACTATGAATGAACACATGTGGAGATATGTACAAAAAAAGGTGATATAACCGAAAACATGTTTTATATTCTAGTTTTTTAACCCTTTGCTCTGATTACTGCTTTGCACACTCTTGGCATTCTATGGATGAGCTTCAAGAGGTCGTCACCTGAAATGGTTTTCCAACAGTCATGAAGGAGTTCCCAGAGGAGTTTAGCAGTAAACACCTGTGTACAAAGTAGTAATCAGAGCAAAGGCTGAAGAAACTAAAATATAAAACACGTTTTCACTTATTTCACCTTTTTTTATTAAGTACATAAATCCACATGTGTTCATTCATAGTGTTGCTAACTTCAGTGAGAATCTACAAATGGAAATGGTCACGAAAATAAAGGAAACACATTGAATGAGAAGGTATGCCCAAACTTTTGGCCTGTACTGTATATATATATCATGGTCAATACAATAGGATTCTTTGAGTAAAAATGTAGAATAGGTTTTAAAATGTGCTAACAATATGTATTTTTCATTTAAAAATATTGAATAAAATGTATGTATTAATAAACATGAACAAAGCTTTGTTGTTTTCAGACAGCGCACATTCATTCCTTACTTCCTTTTTTTCTGAATTGGTTGTTGGCAGTTTTAGATGTAGATGTCATCAAGAAGAGGCAATTAGCTATGCCAGCATTTTTGTTCAATTTGGCTACATTCCTCTTCCTCAAGGTTATGAGGGTGTTGCATTTTGAAAAAGGCTTTAAATTTTAAGTAAGATTCAAGTGTATGGCTGAGTCATGCAACCCCAGGTTCAGTTATCTGACCAGCGGGATGAAATTCTCCTGCCATTCAATATAGTTTCCAAATAATGTAGTCATTATTTACTTGATGCTCCCAACTTCTTACATTATGATCAGTGTGATGTTCTATATTAGTATTGTCTGATCGGACTACATTACTCTTATTCCAGCATTTTTTCATTTGATTTCTTAATTTTGGGTCCTTGAGAACTTTTGGAAGGCCCTTCACTTTTTACATGATTGCAATGTGTCAATTGATTCGGATCAGATGTATCAAATACCAATTCATTAAAATGTTTTCATTAAAATTTCCACAAAAATATAACAATGTGACACCTAAATATTCTGTCCGGCTGCATATATTTACTGACTTAAACTTTAAAAAAATCAGAAGTTAGTTGTAATTTTCTGTCATTTGATGTCAAAATATCATGTGGTGCGGCCAATAATAATGATAACTATATTGAATTCAAAATAAAATATCTCTTTTTTGTAGCTGAAACATTAAAATACGGATTCAATATGCCTAAGTGAATGGTATTTGTAAATCATTTTTTATCAGTTTAATGTTCTTTACAGGAAAAATGTGTCAGTTAACTACATTTATTTTGGCAACTGTGATATTATTGAGCTAATATAAGACATCATCGTTTACAAAACTCAAAAGAAATGCAAACCCTTGTTTGTAAACACTTGAGATTATTGACTTGTAAAATTAACTTGTAAAAAAAATATTAAGTATGTTAAAAAATGTATTCGTTTTGAGATACATTTTGGTCACACTACATGACTTTTTTCATGTCTCTGGCTACAGTATGTCATTGACCCTTATGTTGTTCACCTAAACATTAATTGAACTTCATAATTAAAATAAATGAATGAATTTCAACCTCATGTTGAATCTGATGAAATGTTATCCACATGTATGCAGTCTTGTTTTGCAGAAGAAAACCCATTTTTATAATTTTATCCCACTTTTTGGGTTCTTTGGATATGAAACCAAACCGAAGAAAATGTACAGACTTGGAATGGTACAGAGTAGATTTTAACATTGTGTAACTAATTGTAGCTGACTGAATAATTAACACTGGGTTGCTTGTGTTATCCTTATGTACTGTAACATATTTATGTTTACTGTGGTACTTATGTGTAAAAATGCAAACCTGCCAACATTTCGTATGAAGAACTTCAAAACATGTGGCAGTTGAATTGTGGTTTTCTTTAAAAAGACGTGATCAGATATAATCATCCATGAAAACATCTCTTATAGGAAACTCAGATGTTATCCATTATTTTACTAGTGTGAATGAATATCATGCAAACAAATTTCATGTTAGACATTTCAAAATATTACAAATGTGTCTGTTCATAGAGTGACATATTAAATGCTCCCTTTTTGTAAATCGGCAAGCAGCAATTTGGATCTGTCAAGTGTCAGTCAGCATTTCTGCTACAGACATAAAGGCTCAAATCATAATCTCGCTGAAACACCAGACACACACACACAGACACAAACACACACACACAGAGACACACACAAACACACACACACACACACACACACACACACACACACACACACGAGAGACAGATTGAGTACAGCTCAAGGAGAATGTTTTTTTCCACTGTAGTCCAAAGTTGACAGTAAGAGTTCAGATATGTCCCCTCTCGCTCTGGCTCTTTCCCTCTCTCACTTTCCTTTTTTTCTTTTCCTACTCCACAATGTCTCATCCTCTCTTTTTTCTCTCCTCTCTTCTAATCTAATCTGGACTGAAGGTTGTGTCTCAGACCCCCCTGCCCCCCCTTATTACCCTGTAGAGATGATTCTGAATCATTCCTCCTGAGTCTCAGTGAACCCGCGGGCCGCGTTCAGAGGTTTGGTTCTGTAGTCCAGACACAAACACATTAATATTTGAAGTGTAAAAACATTGTTCTTCTGTTCTCAAATGAACTCGCTCAGCCACGCGACGGTTCTCAGCTGGTGGTCTTTGTTTGGGGGGGCTGTGACCCCTCCTTCCCTGTTAATTAAGGGTCTGTTAAGAAGAAGTGCGCAGGTTCGAGGCCTGAGGACGCGTGTTTTGGTTTCAGGTTCCTCTCGGAGGTGCTGAAGCCGCTGGTGAAGACGGAGTTTCAGCTCCTCTACATCTATCACCTAGTGGGGCCGTTCTTACAGCGCTTCCAGCAGGAGAGGACACGCTGCATGCTGGAGGTACACACTCACACACACACACACACACTCTCACACACACACACACACACCTCACTACTTTTAGAGACCTATTTTTTATTAAATTCTGCATGTTTTTACCACTGTAATAATTTCCACTTCCATTAACCCTTCAGTGTGTTACACGGTCGGGCCGCCTGACTACCTTCCATTACAGAACGTTTATTAACCAACAGTCTAACATGATCTACCTGCTGATCAACACTGCAGGTTCATGGAGATTCAGGATCACAGTCGTAACGCCATCATTTTTACGATTAGAATTAGATCATTCTTTTATGAGTTTATGAATATAAATAAATATATTAATATATACAATGGCACTGTAACCATAGCAACCACAGCT
>JBBKCR010040207.1:0-11216 GCA_037577295.1 Ladigesia roloffi
GTGTTTGTTCCTGCTAAAGAATCTCTTCCACCCAGCCGATTCATCCCTGGCTAAAAAGAGGGCTAATTCCCCGGCACAAGCAATTCTGTATGTAGCATAGGTTGGTTGATATTCATGTTGATTGATTTATTGATTGATTGAGGTGTTGGTTGGCTGGTTGTTGATTAATTGATTGATTGTTTGGTTATTTGATTGGTTATTTGACTGATTGTACAGTTTCAGCCCAAATGCTCATTTCAGCTTTGTTTTCAAGTTTTGTTTTCAAGCATGAATGCATGTTCTTGAATGAGGTTTTCATTTTAGAGCGGACCAGAAGACACAAAATGGCACATGGATACTGAAATGTGTGTGGTACTGTTTTATTGGTGATAATCACACCTCTCCATGGACTGTTGAGCATAACAAACTTGATCAATCTGGAGCACAAACCATGAGAAAATTAAAAGGGCTGATTTTCTGATATAATACAGGATTTCATAACGGCCAAATATAATCAAAACAATTGTTTTGCCTTACCAGAGTTTGTCAATCAATAGATTTTGAGAAAGCTTTCATGTGATATGTGCTTGTTTGCTAACAAATTCTATACTGGCATCATATGGTCAAAGCCACCACTTGATGTCATTAAACCACAGTGGAGTCACATTGGAGGGCAGTTTCCTCGTCTACCTGTATCAATTTATTTAGATATGGAATGAAAATCTGAATATATCACTGTGCTAATTAAGTCCTAGTTACTAAGGATTTTAGCTACAAAATTTCTAGCAGCCTCGCTCCTTGTCATGTTTTTGCATTTCTCTACAGGTACAAATGGAACCAGCGCCTCGATGACATCAGGCATTCCATATTTTCGCACTTTCATTCAGATTTTTCATTCCATACATTCAGACTTTTCATTCCATATATTCAGACTTTTCATTCCATATATTCAGACTTTTCATTCCATATATTCAGACTTTTTATTCCATATATGCAGACTTTTTATTCCATATATTCAGACTTCATTCCATATATTCAGACTTTTCATTACATCTATTCAGACTTTTCATTACATATATTCAAATATTTAATTGCATATATTCAGACTTCATTCCATAAGGGGGGCCAGGAGCAATTCAGGGGGGCCCTGGCCTCCTTGTAGAACCGCTTGTGATTTTCTATATCAAAGTTTTGCTGAAAAATATGTTTCTCTCCCCCATGTCATATTTGTCAGTGGTTCTTACACTGGTCCAAGTCCTTCATGTTTATGGCCCAAAACCAGAGGGAAGTTTTTTGAAGACGATGAAAGACTCCTCTGTATAATCAATATACAAGAGTCTGCTAAATGCCATAATCATAAAAAGTACAACATAAAACATAAAAGTACATATAATCTGAAACACTAAAACAAATGTGTGGAAAATGTTGATATTTCTTAGATGTTTTATAAAACAGATAAAACAGCCTAGAGTCTAACTGAACCCAAAGACCACTAATATAAGATGTGTACTAGACACATCAAACACATAATTTTAAAATTAAGGTAAGAAATTTCATATGAAGCCAGTTATGTTATTATTACAATTATTAAGAGACATTTAATTGTAAAGTGTGTTGAATTGTTTACATTAACAGAATGTTAAGAGTGAACACAACGCTAATGAATCTACTGTTCTACTACTGTTTTAGTCGAGTTTTATGCAGTTTCTGAGGTTTGTTTTTTTTACTGAAGTCAGTTCGTGTGTAGAGAGTTGCTAAAAGCAAATGCATCATTTAAACCTCTCATGTTCCTACGTCAACATTACATTGTGGCTAGAATGTTGACTTAAATAAATGAAAGACCTACATCAAATGTGGGGATGAAAGCCAATAAAAAAAGCCAACTATTTTTCACCTTGTACTCCTGCCCACTGGTGTGAATCACTCCTTAGAACTCTCCCCAGCATATATTACAGTTTTTCTTCATTGGTTTGGCTCATTTCTTGAAATCGACATTACATTCTTAAAATTATAAGGTAATTTGGCCAAACAGACTTGCAGTTCTGTGCAACATTTCAGCTCTCTAGCAAAAGCTCGTATCTCTCTCAAAACTGTTCATACATGTTTCAAAACTAGATTATTGTAATGAAAAGAGTCAGTACAAAATTGCAAAGATCTTTCTATATTGCTTTGGCTCATCTGTAATCACTTAGAGCTTTTTTCAAAATCACCAGGATTGTTCAGCACAACACCATGGATCACCTGCAAAAGCTCATATCTCTCCCTGAACAGTTTATGTATGTGAAACTAAATTCCTTCCTCATATTAATAGTCAGTGCCCCCAAAATGAATTGTCCCTTTGGCATTGTGTGAGCACTGCAGATCAAAATGCTTAGATGTGTTGTCACTATGGCAGAGGTCTAGCTAACAGAATACAATTATGTATAAAACTGAAAAAAATAATTTTACAGTAAGAGCAGCCTCCACAGTTTGTCTTCACACACACTGCACTCATACTGCTAAGGAAATTGTAACCATTTTTATTCACATACATACAGTAAGTTCCAGACATTAGAGTAGATAAAAAGAAAATGTATAAAGTGTACGAAACATAAACACAAACAAAAATTCGAGAAAAATTATATCTAGCCTACAGTGCTGTAAATAAAGTTTCACAACTACAGTCACACTTTCACTGGTCACTGTCGTAACCCTTCCTCTCCTGGCCAACATCCTCGTCCTCTTGCTGCTCTCTGTCCATAGATTTTTGTTTACATCACAGTGGATATTATCTCTTGTCTGAACCCCCCCTACACAGACCCCATGTGATGTCCTCACATGCAGCATCCATTGCATGGAGCAGGTACCTCTTGTTCTGAGCCCAATATTCATCCACTTTCCACCTCCAAGTGGAAAAAAGCTTGTCAATCTGATTGAGGAGAGGAGAGTTTGGTGGTAGTAGCTCCAGGCGTGTCCTTGAATAGTCAGTGAACCAGATGAGCCCTGATGAGTCACGCTGGAAATTCACATTGACCCACATGATCACATAGTGTGGTAGGTGAGGCTCTTCGAGACCTCTCTCATTTTCTGGGACTGGATCACTATAAAGATGGTTCAAGAAAATGAGGACCTTTTGTGTGTTGTATGGGTCTAAACTGGGGGTGTGTGTGGCCACAACATTCTCAGATATGGCAGCACATATTGTTAAACTGCCCCACGCTGGCCTGGGACACTGTGTCCCGCTGGTCAAAGATGTTAAAAGCAGCCACATCGACAAACATGTTTTGAAGTATTGCATCATGGATCTCATTGTAGGAGCAATATTTGCAATCACCATGCAATAGATCTCTTGTTCTTGTTGTTCATTGAGAGGTTTTCCTCTTTCACCCATATGAGATTGTCATCCAGTCTTAGTCATCAAAGTCAAAGGACAACACAGTTTCACAATTTGTAATTTCTGCCTTGTGTATTTGTTACAGAATCAATAATAACAATAAGACCTGCCTTAGCCATTGGCAATGGTTGACAACCATAAAATTGTGGCCCGGATTCTGATGGGACAACATGGCCTCGTCCTCCTATTCCTCCATCACACATCCTCACTCCTCCTCCTTTTCTTTTCTTTCTTCTCCTCTTCCTCGAGCAGGAAGCTGTTCATTTACATGGCAAGACATCTTCATGTTTAGACTGCAAATGGTCCTGGCCCTGGCTCTATATATACGTGTTTGGCAGCATTCACAATCATAGTCAGCACCTGTCCTCCTCCTTCATTAGTCAGGTTCTAATTTCACTGTCAATTACTGGCATGAATATAAGAAATGTTTCAAGATTCATATCTGGTGTTCATGGTATTATGTTTGTGACTTATATTGACAATTGAACAAACTATTGTGCATATGATGACTTACAGAATGAAATCATGCTGTCATGTTTTGGAGAGAATTACCATTAGACTGAGTACCATTAAACTAACTAATCGGTTTAGATCAGCAAGACCTATTTATTTGGAATAAACTGCAAAATGTGGGCTCATTGTGCAAACTGCAGGCTACTTGTCCGAAACGATTTGCAAAGATGCACTAAAACAATTGAGACATGTACTAAGACATGTGCATCTTGATGAAATCAAGGAGAAATTACATTCTTTTGGTAACCATTGCAAGTTGGTATGGAGATTTGTCCATGTTGTTTTGAGAATGTCATTTCGGTTTCAAGAAACTAGCCAAACCAACGGAGAAAAACTGGGTAGTGATGTCCCTGACACTCCAAGTTCCAGCTGTAAATAAGCAATTTGAGACTGAGGATAGGGTCTTTAAAACAGGCCACTTAGTGTCCAGAAACAGATCTGTTCCACCTTAATCTGGATCCATGCCGGCAGCACAACAATTGGTAAATTGTAGTCATGGAGTCCCACGCAAATGTCCATAAAGAACAAAAATGTCCAAATTTCTTTTCATTTAGATCTTTAAAAAACAAACATAAAAACCCAAGATATTTGAACCCTGGAGAACTTTCAGGATAGATCAGATTTTGCTTATTCGTTCTGAATTCTAACTGGGAATTCTAAGAAGACCTTGATGCATCTCCAGATGTTGAGTTTGGCTTCTATGTCTTGTCATCATATTTGAATGGTTTTGTCCCATCTTTAACTTTCTCGCTTTATTTCAGTAGAATTGGTGTTAGTAAGCTGTTCCCTCTCTAACCTTGTAGGTAGATTCTTTCTTTGGGCTGTTCGCACACTGTTCACCACGTCTCCATCCTACCATCCCAAAATCAGTGTTGCTTGGAAACCAGGATGCCTGTGGACAGTTTTGTGCACCGGTGTGAGCTGATTTAGCTAAAGCCCAACATCAGCGGAAAAAATAAAACAAAAATAACAGGAAAGCAGAGCAGAGGATGATGAGGAACTGTACAAGATGGAAATGGTGGCTGAAGAAGAACATTCTCTAGACCAGGGGTCTCAAACCTGTCCAGAAAGGGCCGCTGTGATTGCAGGTTTTTGTCCAAACCCAAAAAAGTCCCAAACTGAGTAACTGAAAAACAAGACCAACTGATTACTGAGGTTGAATCAGCTGATGAGTTAGAGAGAAAACCTGCTCCCACAGTGGCATCTTTAGCCACAGACTCACCAGCTTTAGCTGCTCTACTGAACACCACAGAAAGCTAGGCAGACAAGAATATAATGCTATATCTACTGTATATAGTTGGTGTCATATAAGGCGACTCTGCTTGTACATTTTCACTAGCTTAACCAGGTTCCTGAACCAGTGATTTTATGTTTGTAGTGAAAATCTTGATTGTTGTGAAAATATTTGTTAAGTTATTGTTACGGCTGTGTATAGTGAAAGTGTGTGGCGGCTAGAGTCCACCATTGATTTAGGATTATTTATGGGGACTTTTATGTTGAAAAGGCTTGTGTGCTTTGATTTACGTTAAACTGCATCTATCTCTGTAAGTCCCTCGAGCCTATTTATTTTCGGTTTACAATAAACAAGAAAGAAAGAGAAACAATGGATGTTGTTTCTGGGGGAAAAGAGGGACAATGTGACACCTATCATGTTTTGCTACCACTTACCTGAATGATGTCTAATGCTAGAATTAGATTTAGATGTATTATTATTAGGATTAGTATTATTTTTGTTGTTGTTGTTCTTGTTGTTGTTATTATTAACATTATTCACTGTCTTTTATAGAGTAAGCATGAATGTCAGTTGCAGAAATATTGTGAAACAACCACGGCTGCCTGCAAAAGAAAAACTCAGGCTGGGACAACAAATGAAGCATGAAGAAACGGGGCAAATCTCTCAGAATTGGATAATACTCAAAGCCTCCAGCCCTTCTCACTTGTCCAGCCCTCATTTCAAAGCCGTGTCCTGGATTTGCAGCCAAAGTTTGTAATATTGCCTCGATACGTAGTGCGGTACAAGATTGATGCAGCCACCACAACCATGAAGGAACAAATGAAAGAAGCAATGAGGAAGATTGCACGTATTGCTACAACAACTGATTGGACTGTCAGGAGTTTTATCAGCCTAACCGCACACTGGCTGGATCCATGCCGTTTTGAGAGGCATTCTGTTGCTCTTGCTAGCACTTAAAGGGCCCTTATACATATGGTGCAACGAATTAAATTTGTCCAAAAAATAAAAAATATTCAGAACAACAACTGACCATGGTTCAAATTGTATTAATGTTTTCAAGAGGCTAGATGAAAACAACAATGATGCTGCTGAAGAGACAATGCAATTAAGGCTGAAGATGATGGCCTTCAATACCAACTTCCAAAGCTGGTCATTTGCTGAATTTGGTTTCCACAGTGGATGTCATGAATGTAAACAGAGCTGAGGCCTAAAGGAAACTTTCAAGGTCAGCCTTCTCTAAGTCCCAGGATCTCTGGAATACCAGTTCAAGGTCTACTGCTGCTACAGAGACTGTAAGCTTCAACTGGTACAGCTCAATGACATCAAATCCCAAAGCACAAATATCAAGCAGCAGCGTCAGTGAGTGCTGTCTGTGATGCATCCAAAATTCCAATGTAATTAACAAATGTCTGGGATATTCTATTTGTTGTTTTACCTATACAAACATTTGCCTCATTACCTGCTCTGGTTCTGAACCTTATTATATGCAGTTATACAATGATTTTATAAATCTACTTCATGTATTATCTGAAATTGTTTTATATGTTTGGTCTTTTTTTCTTTTTGTTGGGGACAGTCGAGCTGACATAGCCTGCTAAACTAGCTTCGGCATAAGATAAATAAGGACTTTTTACAAATAACTTGAGTAATTTAACCACATGTTGATGTATGATATGATATGATATATTTTCTTTGCCATCTCGGGTTGTCTTTCATTCTGTAACATTTTACCAGGTCTACAAACTAGTCAGTGAAAGAAAAATGACTTTTAAAAAAGTACTTTGGTACTTTAAAGGGGACATATTATACAAAACTCGTTTTTCATCCTTTTGTATTTCCATTTGGGTCTCTAAGAAAAGAACTGGTACGATTTCTTTATATGAGAATGACTATGTGCAGAGAACTGTATATCGCAAAAACCTGTTATAACTTGATTAAAAAAGGCAAAATGTCTACTTTAACTTAAGTAAAAATGTGACTGTTCGACTTTCACTTGTATTCATAATCTGGTTCAGAGACAGTGGAACATAATGAATAAGGATCAGCCAAACAAAAATGGAAATAGCCAGTGTATGGTATGACTAACACTTAATGATAACATTTCCATTTAACCTTTAAAATAATGTTTCCCTCAGGAGAAGCATTTTCAACCAGTCTGCCAGTAAGTAAGGAATTATCAGCTGACTCATTCCTCACTGAACATGATAACATGGATTAGAAATAAAAGGCCTTTCATTTATTTAAATGCAAATTTGCCTGTTTTGTGCAAATCTCTTTTCCACATGCAGGTATGTAGCAGAGTCTATGCAACATCACTTCACCTGCAAATACTGGTGGTCTTATCTGATTGGCAAGATCATCAGATCCACCACTGTTACACAGGATAACCTGATGCCTTAAATAAGCTGTTACTTTCTCCTTTTTCTATTACAATCAAAATCAGCTTTTTTGCCCAAGTATACAATACTGGCCAAAGGTTTGTACACACCTTCTCATTCAATGTTTTCTTTATTTTCATAACCATTTACATTGGTAGATTCTCCCTGAAGGCACCTAAACATTATGTACTTAACAAAAAAAGGTGAAATAACTGAAAATGTGTTTTATATTCTAGTTTCTTCAAAATAGCCACCTTTTACTCTTATTACTGCTTTGCACACAGGTATTTACTCCTTCAAGACTGTTGGAAAACCATTTCAGGTGACAACCTCTTGAAGCCTCTCGAGAGAATGCCAAGAGTGTGCAAAGCAGTAATCAGAGCAAAGGGTGGCTATTTTGAAGGAACTAGAATATAAAACATTTTTTCAGTTATTTCACATTTATTTGTTAAGTATAGAACTACACATGTGTTCATTCATAGATTTGATGCCTTCAGTGAGTATCTACTAATGTAAATGGTCATGAAAATAAAGAAAACATACTGAATGAGAAGGTGGTGTATCCAAATTTTGGCCTGTACTGTATGTACATATATAAGGATTCTGACTCCAGTTTTCATTGCTCTCAGCATACCTGAATAAACCAAACAAGAACACCATAGTACAATGATGCAGACTGTAGTGATGGAATATGGACTAAATCAATCTATAATGTATATTTGGTTACTAAATATACGCTACATGCAGTTAGTGGACCTGACCGATTATACAAATTAATTTTAATCTTTCCAATAATTCACTTTCTACTGCCTACAATATATTATTAATTAAAAAAATGGAAAAGGTGAATAGGCTGAGCTGAAATGTGCATTTAGGCAGTTTAATGGCTCAGTGATATATACAAATTTTGTCCAAAACAATTTGTCAGAAAACTGACTGTGGTTTTCAAGAGTTTGGGTTAGATAAAAACAACAATGCTGCTGCTGAAGAGGCAACTGAGGAAATAGCAACTGATTAAGATTCTTTGATGTTGAAGAAACAAAAGTGAAATTCATTGATGATGATACAATTACGGCTGAAGATGATGGCCTCCACTACCAAATGCTGAAGCCGGTCATTTGCTGAATTTTGTTTCCACAGTGGATGTCAATATTGTAAACAGAGCAGAGGCCTACAGGAAACTTTCAAGGTCAGCCTTCTTTAGGTCCCAGGCCCTCTGGAATAAGAGTTCAAGGTCTGCTACTGCTGCAGAGACTGCGGAAAAGCACTTGAACTTCAACTGGTACAGCCAAATGCAACAAAAATCCTAAAAGATCAAGGAGAATTGTCAATGAGAGCTGCCTGTGAGGCACTGAACATTCCTATGAAAGTAACAAATGTCTGGGATATTCTATTTGTTGTGTTACTTATATAAAAGCTTGCCTCATTACCTGATCGGGTTATGAACTATATGCAAATAAGTAACAAAAAACAAGGTACAGTTATACAATGATTTATTTAATTAGCATAATCCATGAAAATTAAGGGCTTCCTTTGTATTTACTCAGTAACACTGTGGAGTAAAAACAATAGAAAGATGGTTAAAGATAGGCCACATGTTACCACTAATTGATATCTATCAAGGAGAAATATGAGATAATGACTGGGCTGTTTTCAGCTGTTATGGTGGAAAAGGTATGTCTTGATTGTAAACATGGAGGCGAGGCTAAACCAGCTAACTTCAAGCATGTCTGTAACAGGGAGAAGTGCAATGGAAATATTTTTGTAATTTTACAATATCAAATAGACTATGAATGGGTGCCACGAAGATAGACACGAACGATTGAAAGCTGCCCCGTTTCGGCATGACAGACCATGAACCATTCAGTGACATGATTCGTCTATAGCCCACTTTATGGCCAACAACTCATGGTCCTCCACCCTGTATTGTTGTTGTGTGGGATTAAACTTTCAAGAGAAGAGACTACAGGGCTGTAATTCCTGATCTGGAACTCACTGGGAGAGGAAGGCACCTATGCCCACATCCGAGGCATCCACCTCAACAATGATGAGGAGGATGAGTGCACTGGTGAAGGCCTTGAGTTTTGAAGACCTTAGCAGGAGGATTGAGAGTGAATAGCCAGACTATGGTTTGGTGAGGGCTGTGAGAGGTGCTGCAGTTAAATTAAAGCCCTAGATGAATCACCAATAGAAGTTGGCAAACCCCAGAAAAATCTGCAGCTCTGATGTGGGCCAAGTTGAAGGCACTCTAAAGGTCCAATTTCATAAAGACGTTGGTACCAGGATGGTGTTAGTGATGGAAGAGGGTCTTAATAAAGAAGAACCCCACAGCTGAAGGGGAACTGAAGGGTGTGACGGTACCTTGGCAAAGACCCTCCTCGATATATCCATTCGTGTCCTTCTGTTCCCCTGCTGTGAGAGAATACAGGCATCTTCTTCTACAGTGGAAATGTAGAGATAGGCAGGGTACGATGAGTTATGGGACTGGTAAATGGTGGTGATTTTCATAGGCTGAGATAACACCTCAGTTGGAGACTTACCTAAAAGGGCAATGGTGGGAATGTATGATGGGGCTACCATCAGACCAGTTCCTCCCCCTATTCACCTGGTCTGACAGTTTCTTGGACAGAGAGGGCAAGTGGCACGATAGCACCATGCTCTCTACTCTACAATCAGGACTGTGCGCCCTCTCTTAGGCAGAAGATGGTGGTGTGGTCTGAAAGGTAGCTATTTCATTGGGGCCAGTATAATGCATACTCACTCCCAACTTGTCATAGCAAAGATCCTTCATTTTACTCTCACTGACCGCAGCTGTTGAATTCATTCTGAAATCATCTTTAATAATATTCACACATCATGTACGTTATTTTCACAATTTCCCAGCATTAATTTTGAAGAGGCTTAGCCTCTCCAAGCCTCCGATACGCACCGCCCATGGTAGAGAGTCTAATTAAACATATTTTTTATACATATTTTTTTAAGTTAGTTTTAGCCCTTTCTCTTTAATTATTTCACTGGCTGTATACATGACCAGTAAGAATCATGAATCTTGCAACCATATGCTCCCTGCAACTGAAAATCATATAGCCAGGATGTTTGGAACCAGGTTACTGAATGATGCATTTCACTGGCATTGGAGCAGGGCAGTCATCAAAAAAAGCAGAGCTTGTGTGGTGGCTAGGGTGTGATGGCAAACCAGACCTGATTACTGCCAGGAAATAAAAATGTAGAAAACAGTTCAGCACACTGTTTATTTATATTATCAGTCAAGGAACTGAAGTATGAGAAGCTCACAGTCCTTGTTGGAGTATATTCTACAGCATCTGCAATAACATTAAATTAGGATATTTTGATAACAATAAGTTGGAATGCCCATATTTTGAGTCATTTTGTGTATTCTTCTGCTTCTGTATGTAAAATGTGTAACAGGGGCCATCTCAGAATCTTTAAGATCTTCCATTTACATTTATCGCATTTAGATGATGCTCTTATCCAGAGCAATGTATATCAGTATTCAACATCTGCTTTTTAAGCCTGTAACTCTAAACTTATATCAATCTGCACACAAGTACACCTAAACAACACTTGTCAAATAAAATAAGAAGTTAAAGGGATAGTTCACCTCAAAATTTAAATTTGATGTTTATTTGCTTACCCCCAGAGCATCCAAATCGAAGGTGACTTTGTTTCCTCAGCAGAACACAAACGCAGATTATTAGCTTTAGCCGTAGCAGTCTGG
>JBBKCR010040218.1:0-11216 GCA_037577295.1 Ladigesia roloffi
GAATTGAGTTAGAAACACTCAAGGAGGACAGCACAATAATTGTTATTTTTAGTGCGATTATGGGGGGGTCCTTTGAACATTTTCTGCTCCATTAGGGGTCCCCGGCCCAAAAAAGTTTGAGAACCCCTGCTATAGAAGACCGATAGACACACACCACTGGAATCTGCTCTACTCACTGCATACAAGTGAAGTGAATTGTGGCAAAAAAAAGTTTGGAAACCGCTGCCCTAGGCCACGTTAAATGAACCTTCAACTAAAGTTTAGTTCCCAAACTTTTACAATCACCCCCACCCCTAAAAAGGACAAAGGCTTTGCATGCATGCTGCACCCCATACAACCAACTGAAAAAATTTAGCATATCAAATATGGACATTAAAGGGTTAAATGCTCTTATTTTTTTGCTTCATTTTCTTTTCCAGGGCCCCCCTTGCAACAAGACAGGTTTGTGGTTGCTGTCAACTGGAGTGGAGTCTCCTTTCGGGAAGGAAAAGAAAAGCTCTTTTTGTATCTCTCTTACCCTGAATTGACAGGGGTTCAAATACTCAGGTGCCGTTATTTCAAACCTCATAATGGTTTCTTGCACCAGTATAGGTTTCTTACCTTCCTGATTGTAATGTCTTACCTTGACTGTGATACATTGTTACGGTGCAAAGCTGTTAAAAATGCCTGGACCTTTCATGTCATGCTATATTGTATTAAGTGGCTGTTTCACAGATTTTTCAAAACTTTCCAACCGTTCCAATCACAGCCTGTATGTCTTTTCTCTCGTCTCGTTCCCAGGGAGGGCAGGGAGGGCGAGGTGGTGTGCGTGTCCACTCTGACAGGAGAGTATAAACTGAAGGCGAAAAAGGCACGAAGCATGGTGGAGCTGATCACAATGTTCCTCACGGGGTTGAAGGAACGTTCAGTGTATGCTGTGGCCACACAGGACACCAGCAGACAGGGTAAGATACACAACTAATCAGCTAATGCAGCCCCCCCCACACAAACAAACACATCGCTGGCTAGAACGTCCTCCTTTTCTTAACATAATGCATACACACCAATTTCTTTTGCCTTAAACCAACAACATACACTCTTACTGCCACTGTAAATACCCATTATTTATTATATACTGCACATGCTCCACCTGCTGCTATTATTTGCACAGTTATGTTCAGCTGCACCTCCAGATTAGCTCATGCTAAAGCTAAAGACGAAAGGGGAGTTTACTGAGGACTGACTTTAACAGTGTTAAAGTACATAATACTTCTGTGTTGTTTGTGCTTTTTTTATTTAAGTAAGGAATGTTACAATAAGGTTTTTCTATTACCAGCCAGTAGCACCATATTAATTCATACATTCTTTGCCCCTACAGATGATCCAACATTTTTGAGCTGTAGAAAGGGGGATCTAATCTGCCTGATCAAGGATGGAGAGTTCTCTGCCGAAGACGGCTGGGTTAAAGGACAGAATGAGAGAACAGCTCAAAGTGGAGCCATTTCTACAGATTCCATTACAATCTTGCCGACCCTGAGCAGGCCAGTGGATGAAATACTGGTAGGTTTGGCTTTCTTCAGAGACTGAATAGACACAGATTGTCAGTGGCACTGTATTTTGATGTGCTTGTTTGTTCGGTCAACTTCAGGCTCTACTGAGCCCAAGCCAGAGGAAGTCGGCGCAGGTCGCTCCACTACTGAAGGATGAAATCAATGTCGAGAGAGTGGCTCTCGTTTCACTGAAAGAGTTCTCCTTGGAGTATTTCAGGTATTGAATTACAGAAATTATTTCAAGTGTTTGTTGTCTTTGCTTAAAACAGCCCTGGAAAATAACAATTGCAAAACATTTTCAGTTTTACCTTTTATCTTTATAGGAGCAAGTATTGAACTGAACAGCTTTTGACAATATTTTAATTTCCAAATAAAAATATTGATATTGTTCTTTAAATACATTTATATCTTTCTTTAAAACATAATTTGAAAGGAAATGGCAAATGAGAGAAATGATGCAGCATTTACAGAAGTTTTAATTAATTAAAAGAAAACATATCTCTCATTCTCTCTTAAACAAAATGGCAATAATGAACTTGTGTTTTATCATCCAGCTGTGTGTGCGTGTATATTTAATAAATATATCAGTCCATTGCTTTTAAAAAAACATTTTAGGGGTTAGGACACAGAGAAAGGTTATTTGCCTTTAATTTATTTATTATTTAATATAACAGTTTCCTCATGCTTTAAAACAGGAAGTTTAACATTTAAACTTAAACTTACGACAGGATGTGTAATCTGTACCAATGCTTGTGATGCTGTTGCCCCACAGAGAGGCGAGTAAGGACACGGGGAGGCAGGGCAGGACTGGCCGAGAGAAACTGTGGGCCAGAACCAAAGAGCCGCTCAAACATCCTCTGCTTAGAAGTCTGCAGAAAAACTCCGAGCTCAGCCAGCTGGCCTGTCTGTCCTTCTCTGATATCCTTCCTGCCTTTTAGAGCCTTTTCAGGCTAATCAACAATATAAATATATTTCTTTTTTTTTTTTATCTTTAAAGAATTTCCCTTAACATTCCTCTACCCATCCTTAAGTATATGGGTGACTACCCGGTCAAAAATGTGCGGACTCCAATAGAGCTGACGGACCAGATCTTTGGTCCTGCTTTGCAGCACCCTGCCCTGAGAGATGAGGTCTACTGCCAGATCATGAAGCAGATGACCAGCAACAACAATGGGTCAGTCGGAACGGGACCAGAATCTGCATCAGTGGTGAAAGGTGCGGCTGTAAATGTAATGCTGGCCTTTGTTCTGTTCTGTTTCCTCTTGGCAGACTGAGTCTAGAGCGGGGCTGGCAGCTCTTGTGGCTTTGTTGTGGCCTCTTCCCCCCGAGCCAGGCTTTGCTGAAACATTCTCAGAGGTTCCTGGACTCCAGAGCCAGAGAACCTCTGTCTGCCGCCTGCCTGCAGAGAATGCAGGGCCTGCTCAGGTAAACTGCCTGAAACTTTAACACCCTATTAGCAAATAAGACATGAGAAGATAAACTTTAGTCCTACAAGTGGGAAATATTTTAGTATTGGCAGAAAGTGGACAGTAGAAATGTTAAGAGCAGCTAAAGGAAGAAAAACAATAGAAAAGAATAAAATAAAAATAGAGTAGAATATGGTACTATGTCACAATATAGTATTAAATAAAAAATTACTCGATATACAGTCTCTAGATGTGCAGTATATAATCTAGGAAAGTGTGTATAGCTGTATTTGCACAAAACAGACAAATATGTATGTAAACTATGAGCAGACTAAATTTCACAGCTTCTCATAAGGGAGCAGATATTCAGAAGTGGTAAATTAATGTGAAGTACCACTAGCATGAGATTTACTAGTTATTAGAACACTGCCTGGCTCTAATAACTGGCAGTGAACTGCAGCATCAGTACCTTTTTTCACTTTCTTTCTTTTTTTATTTGTCTTTGTCAGTATTGATGCCAGGAAAATGCCTCCTCACCAGGTTGAAGTGGATGCCATTCAGAAGAACAGCTCTCAAATCTTCCACAAAGTGCATTTTCCCAATGATTCAACTGAGGTATGGGACTAGCAGTCATCTTTACGCCATTCTTTTCATTTCCACCTTCATTTAGCTCATTTTGTCACTGTGATTCTTGTCCCCAGATCTTTGAAGTCACCACCACTACAAGGATCAGGGACCTCTGCCGCCACATTGCCAATTATCTCACACTCTCTTCTCCTGATGGATACAGTCTGTTTGTGAAAACCAGTAACAAGGTTCTACAATTCGTATTTGTTATGTATTTTTCTTTTTAATAATCCCATCCTACCAATTCTCAGATCTTTCTCCCAGTTCAGTACAAAATAGATTTCAAAGCATTGCTCATCATGTTTAATTCACTCAACAGGTTGGGCCCTAAATCCTGTGATATGTGTGATATTTTTAGTCCTGGTGGGTCTCTTAAATCTGCAGGAGTTGTTCAGCTAGAGGAGAAAAGAGCTGAAACTAAACATAGTGAAATGGTGTTTATTAGGGATGAGCCGGATACTTGGCTGAAACGAGTATCCGGTACGGATAAAGCACTTTTGACGAGTACGAGTATCATAGGAGTAATACGAGTCAATATCTGTGTTCGGATTGAATAGAAATTCTCATTGGGTAGCTGACTGTGTCTGCGTGCATGTAGTGCTTTAAGTAGTCCACATGTAGCGATAGTTTCGTTTTTTGCCAGCACAGCCAGCGCATGTCGAGATTAAAAATATATACATTTAAATATTTGGCTGTTCAGAGCAGGGGAGCCATAAGGGGGGACAGGAGCAATTCTAGAGGACCTCTCTCTCCCTCTCTCTCTCCCTCTCTTTCTCTCCCTCTCCTCTCTCTCCCTCTCCCTCTACCTCTCTCACTCTCTCTCTCTCCCTCACTTTCTACTTCTCTCTGCCGGTCATCAGATTTTTTTTTTTAACCGTCTGCTGTTTCCTACCAGTTTTTTTACACTTTCTTGGTGTATTTTATAAAATAAAATTAAGGTAGTTGTGGTATAAATAATATTACAAATTAAGCTACATGCACAAACACAGCCCCTCACACACACCTGGTGTGAAAAAAAAAAGAACCAAAAAAAATCACAATGGTCTTAAAAAAATTAAATGTTAAAAAAAGAAAGTTGTATTGAGATGAAAACTCTTGTTCATTACAATTTACTTTGTAATTGCAACCGCATGTATTGTATTAATTGTTGCAAAACAATGTTCTGTATATAGTTTGTTTGTTATCAAAATCAAAAACACTTATCTGAAGCTCAATGCTGATGCTGTCATGTAATTAGTTTACTAATCAGCAATAAATATATTAATTTCTGATCAACACATATCAATTGCATGCTTAAAATAACATACCGGTGAAAGCCCCGCCCATATCAAGACAACATGACCAACTTCCTGGTTAAACTCCGCCCACTTCCAGAATAGGCTCCGCCCGGTCCGAGTACAGATACAGATAATTAATCTGATTAACAGATACAGATACAGATACAGATAATGCTGTACTCGCTCATCCCTGAGATCTGTACCGACTGGAGCTTTAAAAAACCTGATTACAAATCTTTACACTTCTCCCATGCTGTTTCTTGTAAATATCTGCACTTCCAGTACAATTGTATTGGATCTTTTATGTGTTCTTTAATTTCTGTTATTCCTTTTTTTAACTACTTTAGCATTTGAAAGTGGTTATAAATATTTTATTCCATTCCTGTAAAACACATTGAATGTCCTTTGGGTATGATAATATACAATAATATGTAATATGGTAATAAACATTGACTTGACAAATGGAGAATTTTCACTCTTAAAAGAGATCTGCACTCTGCGATCCAGAGAACATCAACAGGACAATGTTTTCGTCTTACATTTTTTTGTCTCTTTCAGGTGGTGAGTATGAATGACCAGCAGTACTTTTTTGACACCCTGAAGCAGCTCACAGATGCCCCCAAGAAAGGGAAGAAAGCTAAAGATGGTAGGTTACATAACAGCAGAGTGTAGTTTGTTTTACAAAATTCACTGATCAGCAAAAACATTAAAACCAACAACGGACAAAGTGAATAACTATGAATGTCTTGTTCGGTCAAGGCATGGCAGATATTAATAAATTGGCAAAATAGAAAAGTGTAAAGATCTGAGACATGAATCAAACTGATGTCTACATGACTGGGGTAGAGCATCTCCACATGGGCAGGTCTTGTGGGGTATTTATGGTATGCAGTGGTCAGTACCAACCAGGAGGAATCTTCCAATGAAGGACAACCGGTAAACAAGCAAGAGGGTTGTGTTGGGACTAATCCGATCCCAAACAACTACTTAAGCACAAATTACTGAAAAAGTATTGCTGGCTCTGGTAGAAAGGGGTCAAAACACACAGGTGGCTATGCAGCCCCAGACAGGTCAGAGTGCCCATGTTGACTCAATAGTAACTACAGTGGGAATGTTAACCTCAGAATGTAGTCGAACAGTGGAAAATGTGGCCTCGTTTTCTTTAACACCACGTGGACAGAAGAGGCGGCACCAGGATGTGATTCATGGCAATGGGTATCCCTAATAACCTCTTTCAGTAGGATAGTCAAATTAAGTAGATTTTACTGTGTTCAGTTCAGTTCTGCTCTTGTGCTGCTCCATGGTCCTGGAGGAACATTGTTTCGTTGCACTGAACTGTGTATATATGGGAGAAATAACAAGAATACAAGTGTGGACAGGACAAAGAGCTAGAGAAAAAACACAAGAGCAACGATACAACTAGACGGGACAAGACAATATTCAGTGCAACTGGCAACAGCGAAGAGGAAAACAGTAGACCAGTACAGTACTGGGTTTGGGGTGAGGGAGGTGTGTGTGTGTGTGTGTGTGTGTGTGTGTGTGTGTGTGTGTGTGTGTGTGTGTGTGTGTGTGTGTGTGTGTGAGTAATGTCGTGGTTTTGTGTGGTCTGTGCCTTACCAAGTCGAAGCCTTTTGGCATCACAAGATGTAAACAAATGATATTGGACAGATGGTTAAAATATTATGGCTGATGAGTGAATTTGCTGAATATCTTATTTGGTTTATTTCCTGTAGGAGCCCCAGCAGTCGTTCCTTACCTCGTCCTTTTCATGAGGAAGCTCTGGTTTAATGTCATTCCTGGGAAAGACCTGGTAGCGGACCTCACTTTTCATTTCCCCCAGGTGGGTTCAGTCACTTCCCCCTCACCACAGTTTACCTTTAAAGAACCCATGTTCTACATTACTCTCTTTATTTGTGTTCGCTTTTCTCTGTTCGTTCAGTTGTATAAATGGGTTTTGGCATCAATCACTTCAACATGACCAATTTCCAACATCTCAAAATAATATGGGAAATTAAATATACAGTCTTTTGGGCTTTTAAAACACACACAGACACACACACACACACACTCTACTATATTGTATGTTAATATAGATGTCTGATATTTCAGCATTTTCAGTATTTCAGTATTTTTTTAATGTTTCAAGTGTTAAACAAGCCTTTATTCTACAGAGCTCTAGTTGTATACTACATATTTCTGCTTGGCTAAAATGTAAATAAAGGTTTTCTTGTAGAATGTTTTAAATGTTTGCCATGCAATGAAATAAACCATAAAAAAATACAAGATGTGCTGGATGTATCTAAAACAGAAGCCCACCCACTATGCCAGTGTTGCTCTGGTAGGATCCAGATGCCTGGTTTAGATCAGGGCTGTATAAAACAACACTGTGCTGAAATTGTGATGCCCGTATTGAGTAACAAATCCTGTGGAAGGTTAGAAGCTTTATGCCCTTCAGTTGTTTGACCTCCATCCTTTTATCTGATTTAGCTTATAAGCAATGTAAGCTTTTCACCCATTAGTGCTGGATGTATAGCCTGTCTAAAAACACACTCTTACAAATGATGTTATCTGCTCAACTGAACAAAACCACATTGCTACCATCCTAAATAATTGTGTTTAAATATAACAGAAGCAAATGCAAAAAAGATTACTGACTAAACAGACGGTCTGAGGTCCAGTCGCGGTTCTGGTGTTAGTTCTACTTCGTCCTATTTACATATATAACCTTTATTAAATTTGGAACAGCTCTAATAACTCTGACTCTGTGTTTCCTCAGGAGCTGCCGAAGTACCTGCGGGGATACCACAGCGTGTCTAAAGAGGATCTGATCGATCTGGCCGGCTTGCTCTTCAGGGTCAAAGTGGACACGGACCGCTCTCAGTTCGTCATGATCCCCAAAATGCTGAAAGATTTAGTGCCTGTTGATCAGCAGAAGATCATGTCTGCTGAAGACTGGAAGAAGGTTCATCACACAGAGCAATACTTTATTTATATATGCGTGCACATACACACTCAAACATGCATGGGCACACACACACACACACACACACACACAGACAAAGACACTTATACACACACACACGCACACACAGTGACATGCATGCACACACACCGACTACACTTACACATGCGCGCACACACACACACACACACACACACACACACACACACAGAAACTTATTCAAATGGGCACGCACACACTTACACATACACACTCACACTTACACACGCACACCCCCACCACTACCACCTATATACAGAGGCCCCAAAAGTATTTGGACAGTTAAAAATTGTTTTGATTTTTTTCAGTCCTTTTGTTTTTGAAACATATTCTCTCAAAAGCCGCCTCCAAAAGAAGGATAATTCATTTCTGCTCTGGGTTTACAGCATATCGTCAATGCATACACCAAACAGGCTGGCATCACCGTGGACGAGGCCAGGATCAGCTTCCTGAAGGCCATCGCTCCATGGCCCACTTTTGGCTGTGCCTTTTTCGAAGTAAAGGTAGCCAAGCGTAAATAATGATCAGAATTAAATTCATGTTTGGCCTTAACAAGGTTTTTTTTTAATCCTCACTAATAACTCCTGTCTGTCACAGCAAACCTCTGAGCGCAGCTATCCCAGCATTATAATGATCGCAATCAGCAAGCAAGGCGTCTGTCTCAGTGACCCCAAAACTAAGGTAAACACCCCTCCGTCAGCTGTTTTAATCCATTAAATGTATTTATGTTTACAACACGTGGTATAATTGAGAATGAAATGTTGCTGGCTGTTTCGTGAGGTGAATGTGTTAAATGGGTTGAATGTAAAGGAAGAATCTCACTCTGTTAATGCTGTGCTCACATGCTAATGTGTTCACAAGTTACTATAAAGGGCCACTTTAATTCATTTAAGTGCTCTGAGCTGGAACTCAGGGCTGAGTTGTGTCCTCCTCTGTGTGACCTGCAGAAGGTGCTGGTGATGTATCCTTTCAGCAAAATCACAAACTGGTCCAGCGGCAGCACATACTTCCACATGAACATCGGCAGCCTGGTGAAAGGCAACACACTGCTTTGTGAAACATCTCTGGTGAGTGTTATGCACACGTGTGTTTTCATAGAAGGTCAAACTTACAGTCAGGTGATGAAGGAAAACCAGTTTTGGGTCAGGTCAAGCTTTCAAAACAGCTTTAATGGACCTTAACACAGACTCTTCATGACTGTAGAGTGATGACACGCCATTCATACCAACAAGGTTTCGTCAGTAGGTGATTTTAAAGGGCCGGAGGTGTACAATAATACAATAATACAAGGTGACAAGTCGACTCACATGCACTTAACTGACTAATGGTTCTTTTTTTAAAGGGTTATAAGATAGACGACCTGCTGAACTCCTATGTGAACATGTATCTGAACGAGAGGACTAACTTGAGACCCAGAAACCAGCTGTTCTCCTAACAAAACCACCAAACAACACAAGACCTCAGGATATTCAATTCATATTTAACTGGTGGAGTAGGCCTCCTGCAGAGTTATGAACTGTAAATATGTTTTACTTGAGTTCCTGGTGACACAGCAGCCATCTTGGTTTTCAGATGTGCTCCACTGAATTTAAGTTCGGTGAGATTGTTTTTTGATATTAGATCATTTCTATTAATGGCTCAGTTTGTTTTATTCTCAAACATTTGTTCTCAGAGGGTGCAACTTTACAGAGACCTTTTACAAATACCACCCATATAAAGGTTTTATAAATTATTTATGTAAACCAATCAGGTTGGTTGGTTGTATGCATTTTATAAATCATTAATAAGCAGTTATAAACACGTTATAAACATTGTTACACTGATGCAAGGTCTCTGTTTGCAGGGTTTGCAGGGTCACCGTTTAAATGGTAGCAGCATGTTAATCAAACCTCATGAATTTTCTGCCTTAGAAATAGACAAGATAAATCCTGAGCTTAGCGAGATCTGAGAACTTCCAAAATAGTGAGCCGGCATCAATGTATGAAAAATGATGAGTTGTTTATAGCTGCATACGAATGATTTATACCAGCCTGATTTTAAATAATGTATAAACCTCTTATACTTTTATTGTAAAGTGGTACCTTTAAACATTTTAAATGACATTTGATAACTCGATTACACTACTCTGAGTGTATTGCAGGAGTACTTTTGATCCCATCATGACTTTTCTTATTCGTTATTTCAGCTTGTGTGTTTGAGATGCACTGACGTGTCAGTGGTCCAGACTAGCTTTCGTTACCAGACGCTGGTCGTCGTTACTGTGCTTTACTGACTGGAACCGTTTTAAACCACATTCTGTGCTCACATTCTCAGCCCTCATTTATCAGAGAGCTGACATCATGTAATGCTTCGTTCTGCCCTGGAAACCTTTTATACAGTTTCTTAGAGTGTTGGAATGTAGGTTATGTGTATACATCAGATTTCAGAGCGATACAACGTATGAACTGACATGTTTTTAATGACACATACAATTATCGATTAACACCGTAAATTACATGTTTGTTATTAATACATATTCAATAAGTATATTAAAGTATTTATAACTAATGTCAAAATAATATGTAAATGATGTAGCCCTATGGGGAACTGAAGTACAGGGTTAACTGGGGTTTGATCTACTAATTAGTAGGGCTGTACTCGAATGCTCGAGGGTGGCATGCCGGGGTGGCATTCAAGTTTTCATTTTGAGATTCGAATATTCGAAAGAAGAAGAAAAAACACAAGCTGTCCCATTATTTTTGACCCCTGGGATTTCCGAACCACATAGATCCACTAAACCGGCACCAATCCGCCCCATAACTTCACAGTAAAATAGACGTCCAGGAGACCTTTCCAACAACCAGTTTGACCCACCGGAGGTATTAGCTGTAAACCGTTAGAGCCGGAGAGCATTAAAATGCACGTCTGTCTTTAACGGAGCTGCAGAGAATTAAAATGTGCATTTCTCCCCGCAGCTTGGACCAAGGAAAAACACACACATATATGTGTGTGTGTGTATTAGTGTGCCTCCCATGAAAGCTATGTTTTTTACTGTGAAGTTTGTGGCAGATCGGTGCCCACTCAGTGGATCCATGCAAAAAAAGTAAGAAAATTTGTTTATTTTGCACTTTGCCGCAAGTGTTTACAGCTGGCTGGTGGTGGAAAAATGCATTCATGTTGGTTTTGAGACGTTTGTGCGAGTTACTAGCGAGATTTGTTGAGTTTTGTGGCTTTTTGGGAAGATGCTAGCCGGTTTCCACTGGCTAATACTCGGCAGAGGAGCGTGCCAGTCAGCCGGATCTCGCGGCAAATTCTAAACTGGCCATGTGGCTATTGAGGCAGAAAAAGAAAAGCTGTGTTTAGCAGTTTGTTTATTTATAATTCTACTTTGAAAATA
>JBBKCR010040229.1:0-11216 GCA_037577295.1 Ladigesia roloffi
TCAGAGACAGACAGACACAGTCAGAGACAGACAGACACAGTCAGAGACAGACAGACACAGTCAGAGACAGACAGACACAGTCAGAGACAGACAGACACAGTCAGAGACAGACAGACACAGTCAGAGACAGACAGACACAGTCAGAGACAGACAGACAGAGAAAGAGGCAGACAGATGTTTAGAGGTGCAAAAAGCCAGTTCATACAGTCAGGCTCTATCACTGAGTAATGCTACAGAGAAGCAGGACACAAGCTATTTTCATAAGGTTTAGTTTCTGGTTTATTGTCCTTCAGGTGATGATGGAGAAAGATGGTCTCATTCAGGAGGCTGCGGCAGAGAATAATGGTCTGAAGGAGGAACTCCGTGGTCTTCTGGCCCAGCGTGATGACCTCCATGCTGAAAATGCCAAGCTGGCTGCCCAGCTCCATGGGTACAGGGACGAGCTGAAACAGGTTCTAACCATGAAGGATTCCCAGCATAAACAGCTGCTTTCGACCCAGCTCGAACGCATCAGTCTCTTAGAAAAGGAGAGGGAGGAGTTCCAAGCCAGAATTAAGATTCTGGAAATCAAAAAGGTGCCTGCAGTGGAGAACGAGGTTTTGAGCCAGACTGGACCGGGGACATTTAAGCCAGAGGTACATGATGCTCCAGGTGCAGAGGTTGAGAAACTAAGGGAGCAGCTTCAAGCTGCAAGGAAGCAGGTTAGCTCCTTAGAAAAAACGCTGGAGTCTGAAAGGGAATCCCAGGCAGTCAACAGCAAAGAGCTGAAGGAGCTACGCTGGGAAGGTGGTATTCTGCGTACTGAGGCTGAAACCGCTGAGGAAAGAGTAGCAGAACTAGCCAGAGACTTGGTCGAAATGGAGCAAAAGCTTTTAGCTGAAAGGGAAGAGGCATCTCAGCTCAAAGCTCAGAACCAGGCCTTTGGACAATCCATGGCCTCTCTACAGGACTCAAGGGATCAAGCCATAAGTGAGGCCAGAGAGCTCCGTCTTCGTTTGGAAGAAGTTCAGCACACATCTGGCAGCTCCACTGGTGAAGTATGGAGCCTGAAGAACGCACTTTCAGCCCTCCAGAATGACAGAGAGAGAATGGTGTGTAACATCAGTAGCTAATCCTGATGATTAGGGATTTTTCAGCATTTGGGACTCCCTAAATATCTTTGAAATGTAGTTATATATTTGAAATGCAATTGTAAGTTAAATGTAATAATTAGTTTTAAGTCTTAACACATACCCTAAACTGAACCTCAAGTTAAACTGAATTTCACGGTATCATTTGTTTTTAAATATCCTGAACCTCCTCCACTGCAGGTGGAGCAGCTGCAGCTGCAGCACAGTGAGCTGGACAGGCTTGGGTCTGGAGAGCTGATCAGTCTTACCAAAACCTTGGAGAAGGAACGGAAGAAAGCAGGAGAGAAGGAGAAGAAGATGGCAGAACAAATAATGCAGACAGAGGCCCAACTGGAGAGCGAGAGGCAGAAACTAGAGATGCTTAAGTAAGATCATTGTCGTGTTCTTTGGTTGCAGATTTGCCAATTATTGAAGTCTGTAATTTTTATGTTCCGAAGCCACCAAATGTATATAAATGGTTTGAGAATAATGATTTTCTTATGCTCGGCAATAAAAAGAATGAGCAAAACATGACTGCCATATGGCGATGTGATCATTTATCAGTTTATAATCTGACTTTTGATTTTATGCTGTATGGCTGATAGGGCAATTAGCAGTACATCGTAAAATTAAGAGCCAGTGCACACATTGCCTGAATCATGTCTGTACTGCATCATGCTGGATCAGTCTGGGTGGACGACTTTGTGATTGTGTTAAGTGCCTGAATTTTTTAAGCATTTCAAAGTGGGGGCTTTCATCATGCCTGAAGCTTTTCTCTCTTTTGCTGCTGCCTCTAGCCTGGAGTGCAGTGACTGGCAGGCCCAGGCGGAGACCCTGAAGCAGCAGACTCTGGCCACACTCTCGGAGCGCGACCAGCAGGTTCGCCAACTCAGTGCGATGCTAGAAGAGGCCAGGGCAACTCGACCTAAACTCCTACAGGAACACACACGCAGACAGGTGAGGGGAGTACTCCGGAGGATCCGGAGAGGGAGGAGGGTGGTTGTTGTTGTTGTTGTTGTTGTTCACATTATTTAGCGCATTTAATTCTGATTAGTCACACTTGCTCAAAATTGACCTTATAGAAAGATTCTTTATGCCTCTAAAAGTGGAAAAAATAATCAAATTGAACAAATCTGTTAATGTTAAATGTGAAAGATCCCATATTATGCTGCTTTATATGCTTTTATTGAGGTATTAATGTTCCCCTAACACTGTATCTGAAGTCTCTTTCCAAAATTCAGCCTTGGTGCAGAATTACGGCCACTTCAAGCCAGTCCCACAATGAGATTTCACAAGGAAGTGTCATTTCTGTGTCTGTAGCTTTAAATGATAATGAGTAGGAAAGAGGCGTGGCTAGGTAGATTGTGGGGGTGGGGCCAGGTTGCGGCCATTGTGTCATGCGTTAATGTTTACAGTTTTTAGCAATGTCTCGTAAACATGCAGTTGTTCAAGCTTTCCAGTTTGACCAGAATCTGATCCAGATGGAGAAGCAACTGAAGAAAATGTCGGCAAAAATAGGAAGTTGTGTTGGCACATTTCCAGATAAAAGAAAATGAACCCAATGGTTCTTCAGAGGCTCGCATGACGGAATTAAAATAATACATTTGTGTGCTCATTTGTACATCTAAGCACAGAGCAACTTCCATGCTTCATTCGTTTGCTGTCCATTATTCGTTTGCTGTCTCTAGAAGAAAAAGTGGACTCTCACGCATTGCATTGACAGTCAGTGGAGCCAATTTTTTTGGGGGGGTGTCAAATTCTTTGGCCAGTCAAAGCATTATAAATTTGCGGTAACCTTTCCCCACATGAGGGGAAAATTCCAGATATGACCAGAGCTATCGTTCTCTCAAAGGCTGAGCAGGATGATCAAGGGACTCTTTACACCTGTCGCCATTTCTAGCCAATGCAGGACCATCGGGAGGCTAGTGGTGCTGTTACAAAATATCATAAGTGAAATTGTTATGCCATGGGACCTTTAAATATTTTAATTTAAAAGCAATGTCTGCATTCTCCAACAATTACAGAGCTTTTGTTAGTTTACCGCTTATTGGCCTCTTGTGACCGCTAACATTGTTCAAAATATTGGCACCATTATTCATGTATTACATAAACTTTGACAACCCTGGTACCCGTATGACACCGATCACAAACATGGTCTAAATATATTTCTCATGGTACTCATCAGGGAACTATTGCAGTGGACAGCGCCCCTGGAGGGCCACTTGAGCACAGTGAGGACCACAAAACGGAATGCATTCTTCTCCAGAGAAGGTACTGTTCTTAAAATTCAATAATAACACAGAACCATAAAGGTGTATTTTCCTAGCCACAGCTTTAATATGGTTGTTGAATACATTTAATGTACCTGGGGGTTATTAGAAAACTGTGCTATTGCCTTTTAAACACTGAAATAATAGTGATTTCTAGGTAGCTCAACCCATTAACCTGCTCTTACAGGAATGTTGTGGATTTGCTAGCTGAGTATTGCCTTTCTAAATGATACTTTAAGATCTACGGTGTGGGCAACCTTAGTTTTAATTGTAAACTAATTGTGTTTTGGTAAAATTGCTGTACAACATTACAGTAAATACAAATATATGTACTAAGTACAATATATAATGTAATCATTGTACATATATGATCAATTTATTCAGCATCACATCTGAAATCATTGAAGTTGAACTGAACTGGGTATAGTGACTGTAAATACTAGACCAGCGTATCTCAAACAATGGGACGCGGACCGGTGCCGGGCCGTCAGAACTTCTACGCCGGTCCGCGAAGCCTTGGTTCTGCACCAATCAAAGTTCGGTCAGATCCAGCTCTGATCTCAGTGCTGCTATCACTGCGTGCCCTGCCCCCTTGACTTCACGGCCAGCCCCCTCGGGATAGTGGGTTGGGGAGATTCCATATATGCAGGGCCCTGAAGCCCCAAAGCCTGACATGACAGGTCCCCAGGACAAGTAAGTTTGAGAAACGCTGTACTAGACCATGCAGTGTAAGGTGTTTTGGAATGAATAAAAACTGAGGTAAACAGCTTTACATCTTATTTTCTATACAGATAAATGTGTCACAATATTAATTGGGTAAAGGTAGCTGTTGCCTAATTAATGCCACCAGGCAGCTTATGTGTCTGCACTGAATGTCTTTGTCTTTCTGTCTCGGTCAGGTTGGATGAGGAGATGGAGCTGAGGCTAAGTGTGGAGGAGCAACTCTGTGCTGCGAGAGATCAACTCAAATGGTGTGACCTTAATTCCAGATTAACATACACACACACATACATGCTGCCATACAGAAGCCATCAGCTAACTGCAGAACCGGGCACTTGACCCTGAAGAGACAAGATAATTTTAGGATTGTGTTTTAAGTTACATGAAAAATATCCTACCCAACAAAACTATTACTGAGTAATATATGTTACAGCAGAGCACAGTGCAGCTTAAAACTAAAATACACGATTTGAAGACATTACTTTCTTAAAATGACAATTTAGATGACTCTGCTGGCCTTTTTTTCCCCATCATAAGTCGCACTCTGCTTAGTTTATTGAGTTATTATTTGACATTTGACGTTTGAAGTACAGAATTATTTTATGAGCTTTTAACCTGCAAAAGTTAATCCAGTCCTGTAGATTATCTGACTCTTATTATCAATTGAAAGAAGGATTTTAAACCTGACATGACTGTGTTTTTTTCCCCTATCTTTTTAGCTACACAGAGGGTGAGTGGCACTCAGGACTTCAGGGGATCGCCTCTGAAACTGCAATCCTTTTAGAGCCACCAGAGGGTGCTATTACTCGGGTATGTGGAAAAATGGCGCCACCTGTTTTCTCTCTAAAACTTCCAGCACGAGACATGAACCTTATTTCCTTGAAATCACTCGTAATTCTTATGTGGACTGTCTGAGCACACATTGTAGATGGTTATGTACAAGATTTCTGAACTTGTAAATAATCATCTTCAAAAAAGAGCACTTTTAAGGTCTAGATTGCCATTCCAGCTGTGGATGCTATTAACAAGTAAACTGAACTGACATTGTAAAATTCATTACATTTTACATTGGCAGATGAAAGCATCCATGTGAAAATCCCTTAATTAAATGTAATCCAAATCTAAAACACCAGGACTTTAAGAAACATTGCTCCTTACCCATGTAAGCCACATATAATTTTGACTTCTTGGAACACTTTTTTTGTTTTTGTTTTAATGCTAAATAATAATATATGAATAATTGTGAGTTGTAATAATAAAATGACGTCCATGTGCTTGTCTACAGAAGTACATTCCTTTCACTTCATCACATGTTAGTCCGTTTATTTTGTGTGATTTGTCTCTTGTGGAATGTAATTAGTGTTTGTTTGTGTGTGCGTGCTTGTGTGTGTACCGGGGTGGAGGTAGCTCAGTGGGTAGGACACTTGCCTCTGGACCATGAGGTCGTGGGTTCGAATCCTACCCCTAGCACAACCACAGGGCAAGACCCTTAACCCAAGGGAGGTCCAGGGAGCCAGGGGTCCAGGGAGAGCGCCCCCTGTTAGCTAAATGTAAATGTAAGTGTGTGTGTGTGTGTGTGTGTGTGTGTGTGTGCATGCTTGTGTGTGTTTCAGACCCGGAGTGGAAGTCCTGGCCTACAACGGATTCTGAGAGGAGCTTTCTGTTCCCGCCAGCGAACTCCTTTACTGGTGTCTATCTACCTACTGACCGTACATGTACTGCTGCTGCTCTGTATGGGCGGATATTTGTGAGAGATTCAGACATAATGAGAGAAGAAAAAGACAGTATTTGAACAGAAAAGTGGAGAGAAAGAGAATGAGCTTGTACCTGGGGAAGAACAGGTAAAAGGGAAAGGAAGTGTGGGGTATGCATGAATCTCTGTGTGTATACATATAAATATGTGTGTATATGGAAGGAGTGTCTGAGAAAGTGGTAAGCAAATGTGGTAAGCATGCTTAACGAACTGGCAACTCTGTGTATATGTAATGAAGGAGAAACAGAGGGACACACACGCGCGCGCACACACAAAATCAGCCACTCAACAAGTGACAGATTAACCGACCAACAAACCGTAGGGAAAAGAGACTTTTAATTTTTCTACAGATTTCATAGATATTTTGCCAAAGTCTTGCTCATGGAATAACATTGTTAGGTCAAAGATACTCACTGCCAAAGCTCTACCCAGCTTAAAAAAAGTTAAAACAAGTTCTAGTGCACTATGTCATAGCAACCAGTCAAAAATGAAATAATTGGTTAATGTGAAATATTGTCTCTCAGTGTCCGCATATGTGCATTTAAAATGGATTCCATAATTAATTTTTACTTTATTCCAATCAGGAAATCATTTATTTATTTATTATTCAAATTGGCATTTGCATTATGTACTTACATAACCAGGAATAGATTGATGTTAAGGAGATTCCATTCGTTCTAAAAGATTATGGGCTGTTTTGCCTTTATCTTTTTATTTCTGTGTTTATAAAAGCAAGCCCAATTACTTTGTTAATGCAGATATTGTCTCAGTATAGTAAAACACGTCAGAATGAATCCCCCCCAATTCACTCTTATGTCTGTTTATTACCTTTAATGGCAAACTTGTTTGTCAACCTGGTGCAATAGTGCCATAGGGTAGTTTAATATATATATATGTAGAACCTTCTTGGTCAAAGAATATCTTTGTTACGCTTTCTGTAACTGACTACAACAAATGATGCACATTCCATAATAAGGGTTTTTTTTTCGTATTTTACTAAATCAACTTGTAAACACTAATTCTAATTTTCTGAAAGATGGTTAATCCAATGCTCTTCAGAAATGGATTTTAAACAACTTCCTTCTCTCTGCTGCTGTGGGTCTGGATGTGGCTGTTAATGAAGAGATTTTTAAGCACAGCCCAGTTTGGGTATCCTGTGATTTTACCTGTATAATCAATGTAAATTATCCTCTTTCCTCTCTCTCTCTGTTTCTTTGTAAGGGATATTTTTTGGAAATAAAGTTTATTTAAGGGAAGGCATGATTTTGTTCTGGTGTTCTTTGTTTTCTTCTTCTTCCTGGGGTACCAGTATGAGATATCAAAGGCAATATGATTAGAGAATTAACTAAAGAAATAAGACAAAATACAGCCATAAGCTCTAAGATTTAGCTACAATTCTGAAAATGAACATATCCACTGACAAGACCATTGTTTATTTTACAGTTATTTTTTATTTGACCTCAATGCACATTTAAAAAGTATCTAAGGAACACATTTGGAGATTTACAGAAGATAACATTTTAGGATAATTAGTTTTAACCACGAATGGAAGAGCCTGGGCTTCTCTAGATGCTGCTTGTAGAGTTCTGACTGGTGCAAGGTTTTTGAAGTCAATTAGGTTTTATTGTTCTTCTGATTCTCATTCTGATTCACGTAGTGCACAGTAAAAGAAAACATGCTTCCAGAACAATTTTGCAACACAAGAACAGAACACAAGAAGTACTGACAATATGAAAGATTGCAAAAATAAATAAATAAATAAATAAAGGTAAGGTTCTGGAGTGGTCATCACAAAGAGTATATACACAGTCTTAGTAATAAAAGTCTGAATTAAAAACTGCTTTTATGTACAATATATGGACATTTTTATGGTTGTATGTATATAGTGTGGAAGAACTTCACTGGATCACATGGAGCCCTGACCTCAACTCCATCCAGCACCTTTGGGATGAGCTGGAGCACAGAGTAGGAGCCAGGCCTTCTCATCCAAAATAATTATCTGACCTCATAAATGCACTACAGAATGAATGGGCACAAATTCCCACAGAAGCCTTCCAAGAAAAGTAGAAACTTTTATAACTGCAAAAGACCAATTTCATATTGAAATCTATGAATTTGAACGCAATGCCATTAAACTCCCTGTTGCTGCAATGATCAAGCGTCCCAATTCTTGTCCTAGGGTATTTGGCATCAGGCACGTGCACAGGTAGGCAGAGCACATGTCCCTTTTTGGGGCGGAATTTTTTTTTTAAATAAATCAATGCTATTGGTAACCGTTTACGTCTTTTGTCTTTTTAACAAATATTTAACCAATGAAAGGCATATAAAAGCGTATCTCTCAGAACCGCTCAACCTGTCAGTCAAACTTCAAAACTCCGCCCCCTGAGCGCCGCGAACTTACGTTTCAGCACCTCAGTCAGAGTCTTAGAAAAGAAGAGGATGTATTGGTAAAACATCTTGTTTGAATAAGTGCAACGTTGTCTTTATGAAGTAAAAACGCGTGTCTCCCCGCTCGTCTTTACATGTTTAAAAATAGAAAAACATGAATTACTACTGTTGTATTAAATTAAAAACTTTACACAAAGAGTATGAGAGTTATCAGGTCACTGTGCATTATATATATTTAATCATGAAGAATTTACTCTGTATGTATGCGAAGCGAAAAAAAAAATGAACACCTTACACAACTAAATAAAAGTGAGTGCACAAACAATTCACACGGACATGTGTATTTGCACAGTATAATCATATACGTCTTCAAACATATGGCTTACAGAAGAATGTTGTTGTAATTAGCTTTATATATTATCTGTCTAAAATGTATTAATACTACGTAAATATAATATAAGAATATTATTGTGGTGTTTTTTTTTTGGTGGTGGAGGGGTCCGTGAAGAGGTTGCAGGGGGGCTTTTTCAGTTTCAGCTCATGCCCCTGTGCACGCCCGGCCCTGTTTGGCATAACTATTCACTGTCCTCATAAATATAGAGATGCATTGCAAGATGATCTCTGTAGAGGCGAATGTGAATCATCTCTGGTTGAACGGGTAGCCAATCGCAAGGCAGGAGGGCGGGGCATGTCGGAATACAGGTGGGGAAAAAAATCCGTGCGGTTGTTGGGGCGCGTGAAGGGTAAACACTGAAGAGTTCAGTACCAGCAGTATTTAACAGGATACACATATTTTATTTATTGATATAAGCCAGAGATAATGTAAGTACACTGCAACTTCTACAGGGTTCATTTTCACAGAGTTATGTATTATAGTAAAACTTATAAAGAATACACTGTCTTTACAACATTTTAGTTTTAACAGGAAGTGGCAGATGCATTTTTGTCAAAACCCGCTTGATTTTTTAAGCTAATTTCCTGTGTTGTGAATTTTAACGTCTTTCAGGTTCAGTTTGAAAAATAGTTAAATAAAAGTTAAGATATTTAAATGTTAAATTCATGTAATGATAATAATTACTGGGGTTGTGCAGGGCATTATTGAGGAACTAGCAGTAGGTGTCATGGAAAAAAACCCTGTAGTAGAGAGGTTCAGAAATGAGAAGGCTTTAAAAAAGAAACACAACAACTGATGAAATATGTGTATTTAGAATATTCAGTGATTAAGAATAACATTTGTCCTGCAATATCATGTTCTACCTATTTAAACACAGCTGTACTCCTGCAAAACTGAAAAAAAAATCCTGCATACTCAGCCCAGAACACACAAGCACTGAGATTTCTAACACTTGTACAGGCTAATAGGCCCTCACATTGTACTGTGGAAGTGGCTGAAATAGCAGTAAACCTACTAGACTTGAATTGCCTTTTCCCATAGATGTGGAAATCTGTGGTGGGACACAATGTAGATGTGAAGGTGACATCAGAAGGTGATGACTGGGAGACTGATCCAGATTTTGAGGTAATAAACTGCTCTTTTGAGGCTTTCTAGAATTTCAAATTTGGCATAATAAGAATGTAGAAGCCACTGAAAATGGTCTGCCTTGAAAGATTGAGATCACTGAACAAAGGGTTAAGAATGTAAGACACACAGGCTTACTACATGTCAGGGCTTGACATAAGTATTGCTGTGGGGGAAGTAAAAGAATTTTGGTTTCTGGCCATTTAAGGGATTCAGAAATACTTCTTTTTTACTGTAAAAGACAGCTGTAGTGAATTACTCTATAATTAACTGTTATTATTATAGAAACATTTCATGGTGGATTTGTTTGTGTTTGCTAAGGCTGGTAATGTAAGTTGTGTTTTCTAATTCAGAATGACATCTCAGAGCAGGAACAGAGATGGGGGTCCAAAACAATCGAAGGATCAGGCCGAAAAGAGCATATAAGGTAATAACTTGACTATGCACAGAATATAATGATCATGTTTGGGGGGAACAAGTCATCTAAACTCAGTTGACCTTCATGCTTCTTTGTAAGACCTAAACATGTCAGATATGTGTGTCAGATGTATTTAAAGTGTCTGCAGGCGTTTTGAAACTAGTGCGGAAAGAACATGACGTTGCTCAGAGAAAGAGTGAGAGAGGAGAAGGAAGTAACAAAGCTTGCGTGGCTGATTCATGATACATGGCCAAATATGGAGTGCTTCTCGAGAAACATTTCTTTTAGCAGGGGTAGTTGTAAACAATGCAGTTACATTAAATAAAAACAAAAATGTGTGAAAGAGATATTCCATTACAAAATAGCAAGGATACTGTCAGCAATGTCACATAAAATTTAAATACAAAAAAATGAATAATTTAATGTGAAATTCTGAAGGGCTGATTCACTAAAACTCTTTACTTTTAAAAATAAATGTTATTTTTGTGATGCCATAGAAGTTTGCATTCCTTTAAATAAGATGTGTGAGTGTGAAGACCCTCTGAAAAGTTGTGTGAAGATTCTTCAAACCTTTTATTCACACTCACAAATCGTTTTGTCAAACGTGGAGTTTTAGGGAACCAAAAGTGATCTTTTCAAAATTGCTTTCTGGCACCTTTCCTGGCACTTTTTTTGGTTTGTTTTTGAGTGTGAAAGTAAAACTATAAATACTCAGGAAGGTAAATCCATCCAAACGTTCAGAAGAAATAAATGCCACTAATGATTTTGTGTCCTTGCTAGTCCTGTCAAGGGATTAAAATTTTTGGTCTAATTAATTATATGGTGTGGCAATAAATTAATCGAATTAATCTCATTTAATCGCACATACATACAGACTTACAAGTAGTAGGGGGGGGTGTCTTATATGACGAATATACATTTTGCCTGCATTAAAACTGCACCTAACTTTGTGTGGTGCTGCTCAGTCCTCTTTTTATGCTGTGTGTGCTGCAGGCTGGGCTTGTGGTGTGTACTGTTGCTATGGAGACGTCTCTGACCC